>JZKD02S1966917.1:23270-41215 GCA_000966675.3 Picea glauca
ATGTTAGGTAAGTTTTCACTCTATCACTCCAGTATGCATAATTTCTTCCATCAAATATTTGAATCCCATTTGAAATGTGCTCATGGTCATCCATCTCTGCTCAGGATTTTCCTTCTAGTGGTTAAATTGTTTTGAAGGCAACCTGCTCTGATACCAATTGTTGAAACTGAGAGGGGGGGTGAATCAATATCAAGTACAATTTAAAAAAAAAAATCAACTTATACTTAAACCATTCAATTATATCCAATGAGCAGTGAGCAATAGTATAAGAGTTACACCGATACACCACAATACACCACACACAATATATGAGAAATAATCAATAGCTATTGTTCAAGGGAAGTAATGACCTCCAAAGGTAGCTACATCTTCCAAATATAAAGGGAGAGATAAACCTCCAAGAGGAAGAAACAATCCTCCAATATCAAGAGAGGGTTGACCTCTCCATCCTTTCCCCTTCCTTCCACCCAATAATATGTGAGAGATAATAAAGATTTACATTAAATCATCACCATCAACCAACCATCACATGGAACCTGATAATGCTTCCTGAGACTTCTTCAACTTTTGCAATTCTTCAATTCTTGGAATAATCTGATCCCATAGATAATATTACTCAATGTATTCTCTGAAACTCCTCCAAGTTTCACTCCTTGAATCCTCCCCAAAAAGTAGTTATAGAGAGAATGATAGACCTTATTCAATTCTGGTTTATTCAGGAGAGTGAACTTGTATAGAATTCCTCGCTCTCAATATTTAACATCAGATTCTGAAACTCACACACAAGAAAATACAACCCGTACTCTTTCCAATAAAATTGGTCTCACTTTATTTGGATTCTCTATGAAGAATTTATCATTGTTTTACCCGGAACACCTTAGAACACATCACCAAAAGACTTCATCCTCCCTTGAAATTTGGCCTTCTTTACTTCAGATTTCCTCTGAAATTTGACTTGTGTGTGTAAAATGAATATATAATGATATGTATTTATACCCTTTATGTCACTTCCTTTTAACAATAGGTCTGACCTGACACTTTCTTATTTTGTAATTCTTTTCTTTAATTATCTTCAAGGCCGACCTGTACTTCTTTCTTCAATTAACTTTGTCATCTTCAAAAATTCATTTCTCCTCAACCATGAGGATCCACGTGACGTGCCACCTACCACTGGAAACAACATGATGTATACTATCCATCCATGGGTGTTGTGTTTACATGTGCACTTTCCTTCATGTCTAAATACCTTCATCAATCTTGCGGTGCAAAACCAATGACTAGGGTTGACATCAATGACAACAACCAATCTTTCAACATAAGTATCTATTGCAATAAATTATAATAGGGATTTCATGAACCACATAAGTCAACAAGCGAATGAATGTGCTCAAAAAATAATTAAATATTAAGTAGCAATGTTATAACGATGTCATGATTTATAACATGCAGACACATATCATTACCAATGAAACAAAATAACTATGATTGATCATGTTAGATACTTTAGAGAGATGGACTATGTGAACATATAAAGAAAGAGAGTTGACCTCATTTCCTTAGGTTCACTCTATGTTTATTGTTTTATCTTCAAAATTGTCGTTGAGTCACGTGTTTGCATTGAATCTTACTAAGAAGTTTCCATGCCATTATAATTTATGCCCACAATCCATGACTAATTATTTTGATGTCTTGTGAAGCCAATAATGAAGGCAAAGATAACAAAGGAAACAACATTATGACAAGTGTGAAATCTAAGAACATTATATATGGACATCAAATGCGATGTTATGTCTTAAATAGTCAAGGATTAAAAATGGTCATAATAAATAAATTCAAGTGGGGATTCATAATGATAAGGTATCCAAGCTTCTCTAGAAATCTTTCATTAAGTGACCCTTGAACGATGAGGATGCCAATATAGTGGTAGGATCTAGGCTCGAACTATATTATGAATTTAATGATGTGGAAAAATACATCATATCCCATACTAGATATGAGCTAACAAGAATATATTGAATTTTTTGTTTTTAAATGGAAAAAAACAAATAATAGTGAGAATATATACAATTTTAGTTTTTAAATGGAAAATACAAATAATAGTTATGGAATCTGAATCCTACTCATAAGTCATATTCGTCCATATATATATTATATAGAAGGTATATATATAATATAGAAAGTATAATGCTCATTAAGTAACTAAAATTCAAAAATAGAGATATTGATGCGCTATTAAAAATATGACCACCCTTTTAAAATTTTATAATATTTTTTATCCTAGTTAAATGATTTAAAAAAATATTTTTCAATTAACACTTTTAAAATGAATTTGAAAACTTAAAACTTGAGAGAAGAGTTCAATTTCAATTACTATTAATGACCACTCTTACCTTCAATGTTTTCATACATTATATATTAAATGTAAACATGCGTGGGTTCATTAAATTAACATTATATAAGGTGGAATGCCATACAATGACAAATAATACAGATAAGATATTTGATAAAATCAAGTGTCAACAACGCTTATGTAATGTTTCATTATAATTTGTTCCACATGAAATGCCTTTTGGTAGATACGTGTCATTGTAACGTGTTGTGGTTTACTATGTTTACGTATAATCAAATTGTCCACATCAAATCATTTCTCCCAATATAAATGTCCGTGCATCAAATCTGTTTTTCAATTAATTCGATATTGGTCCCATGACATGTTTGGAGTTAATCGAATATTGTCCACATCAATCTATTAAAACACCTAAGTAAACGATCATAAGATTGGCTTACTCCTTTTGTTTGTACATTCATCTAGGGGTGAAATGATTCCTCCTCTTTAACATTGTATGAATCATACCCAAAACACATTTTATAAATGGTTCAGAAACTTCCTTTGCCTATCTAAAATAATTATTTCAAGCATTGCAAAATGTACCCATATATGCTAGGAAGAGAGCTTGGTTGAGTCTTGGTTACTAATAGTCTTCTTGCAAGGCACTGAATCTATCATCTTCTTGCAAGGAATTAAATCTACCATCTTTTTGAACATATAAACTATAAAAATGGGTAGCCACACTTACATATGGTGTTTAGAAATCCTCCAACTCAATCGTAATTTCTCCCTTAAGGTCGACTCAATGATATAAAAGACATTTAATTATAAGGAGTGTGCAACGTCCTTGCTGAGTTGCATTGGGTGGATGGGTGCCTCCACACCGTAGAATCACTTTAGTGGTGAATGATGTTTGTAGATGAATATGACAAATAGATTATGCCTACACCCTGTCTGTTCCAGCCCTATGTATGCTCCGATTATGGGAACATGAATCGAAACAAATAGGGTAAAAACTTTTTTTTGTGTGTGTCTTGGCTTGTTAGAAAGACACACAAATCATTTTTTTTGTGTGTGTCTTGGCTTGATAGAAAGACACACTTCAGACAAGTAAGGTGCCCTTATAATAGACTAGGAACACCACATACATTGTCAACTCACAGTAGTTAGATGTATCAAGAGACGCTTGGAAGAAAACTTGGCTAGAGAAGGAAAACAATGTTGTCGCGGGAAGCCTTGTCCGCAAACATGCACTTGACATGATGGACAAGAGTGGTAAATTATAAGGCCTCCACTTGCAAATGGTAGTAGGCATGCTGCTAAGGTAGGTTTGGAAGGTTGCTGCAGAAGGTTGTTATGCCAGACATTGCATAATCAAATGGAAAGAGTTGTGAATTGTCCATGTTTCCTTTATACGGATTGAGATGCCTTGGGTGTATGAGTTGGGCATGCAAACCCAAGGTGTCAATTGACCCATATCCAACAAAGATGTCTTCATACAAGTTTAGAGGAATCTGGATGCCACTTCTAACCATATAACCTACCTAATTGTGTCACTTCTCCTTCAATCACATTAGTAATAATTTCCTCAACATCAAAATTATTCTCGGATCAATATAGATAAGTTAGATTCAAAAATATACATTTAATATTCATGTTGTGATCTTCGACATTTTAAGAGGGTGACTATTTTGATTGGTGAAGCCCTGGAACCTATAATAAATATCTTGGTTTTGGTTTTAAAATTTTATCTATAAGAAAATATATTATGTTGTACTAAGAGGGAGCATTTATTGCAATGTGATTAAATTCTTTCCACCATTACACCAAAATTATGTGATCCCAATATCTCTCCTTAAATAATGTGGTCTTCAAGTGTATTCGAGATAAAACCCAAGGGTATGCTTTCCTCTTTGTTTGAACATATATGTTTTAGTATGAGATTGTGTGGAATAAATCCCTTCCTTTGTTTTGGAATAGAATCATCTTTCTCCCCATCATATTCGCACTTTAACATAGAATCATCTCACGTAGCTATATATGTTGGACAATTGGTTATCATTGATGTCAACCCTTGGAGAAGTTCAGAAGCCCCAGAGATGTGGTCAATATTGTTGGTGAGTTAGTTGTCATTAATGTGAATAGGAGTGGTTTATGTCAACAAATGTGATGGGTGCATTTGAATAAGTATACAAGAAGCCCCAAAGGTGTGGTTATGGAACCTGAAGTTGATCAACGAATAAGGACATGAAGGACAACGTAAATGTAGGTACACCATTCATATATAGATTGTACTCGTCATGTGTTAGCTTCATAAATACACATTTAATCTTCATGTTGTGATCTTTGACATTTGAAGAGGATGACTATTTTGATTGGTGAAGCCCCGAAACCTATAATAAATATCTTGGTTTTGGTTCTAAAATTTTATCTACAAGAAAATATATTATGTTGTACTAAGAGGGAGCATTTATTGCAATGTGATTAAATTCTTTCCACCATTACACCAAAATTATGTGATCCCAATATCTCTCCTTAAATAATGTGGTCTTCAAGCATATTTGAGATAAAACCCAAGGGTATGCTTTCCTCTTTGTTTGAACATATATGTTTTAGTATGAGATGGTATGGAAGAAATTCCTTCCTTTGTTTTGGAATAGAATCATCTTTCTCCCCATCATATTCACACTTTAACATAGAATCATTTCACGTAGCTATATCTGTTGGACAATTGGTTGTCATTGATGTCAACCCTTGGAGAAGTTCAGAAGCCCCAGAGATGTGGTCAATATTGTTGGTGAGTTAGTTGTCATTGATGTGAACAAGAGTGGTTGATGTCAACAAATGTGATGGGTGAATTTGAACAACTCTACAAGAAGCCCCAAAGGTGTGGTTATGGAACCTGAAGTTGATCAAGGAATAAGGACATGAAGGACAATGTAAATGTAGGTACTACATTCATATATATATATATATATTGTACTTGTCATGTCTTTTCTGGTGATAGGTGGTACGCCACGTGGTTTTCACGGTTAGAGAGATATGCCCTCATAAAGTTGGAAGCCTCGAAGAATGATTAAGAATCCCTTGGATTGTTACAAGTATTTAGTCAAAGGGTAAAGTGGTTGTGACGAGAAAATACTAGAAGCCCTAAAGTTAAGGAGAGAGGTTACTTAGAAAAATTATATATACACCCTAAGAGATCTCTCACAAATACATTCACTCATACATTCTATTGAATATATCTAATTGAGGAAGTGATCTTTTGGCAAGTTTGTGAAGGAAAAACCTAAGGTAGGAAAAGAGTGAGAAGTGCAGGAGTTTTTGGTTTGCAAAGGAGAGAAAGAATTTATGAGGAAACCCTAATTTGGATGACCCCCGCTGGTCAGACAACTAGTGTCCTGTGAGGCACCACTGCAGGTTTCCTAGTGCCTGCCATGCAATGCCTCATGTGAAAATAGGTCCTTGTCCTGTGAGGACAAGATAGAACTAAGGATAAATTCTTGTGCCAGGTTGTTTAGAATGAGGTTGTTCTGTGTATCAGGATCAGAGGCACCGCATCAGTTACATATCTAAACATATGTTATTCTATGTGTTATGAGGTTACATCTTGGTGATATTGTGGAACATGTGTGAGGCATGTCTTTGTGAGTTTTAGTATATTCCTTGAGGTGCATCTTGGACGTATGGTACATGTTGGTTGAGGTATATTTGTGGAGGTAAATTGATGGTGCATATCTTGGATATATTGGCACATGCTCGAGGCACATGGTTTAAGATATGTCTTGGTTACATGTTGATGATGTTATGGTCATTCCTTTGGTATCTTGTTTAGGTATTGGTATTTGTTTGAGGCACATATTTGGTGTAAGGTTTGAGCCATGTTCTTGCTACATGTTGAGGTACACATTGGCGATGTTATCGTACATTTATTAGTAGCACATCTTGGCTATATTGCTATCTTGGTTATGCTTGAGGAAATTCATTGATGATATCTTATGATGTAAGTGATATCGTACATGGTTGACTACTTACTATGGTACATGGTTGATGCATGAGATGGTACATGCTTGATACATGGTTGATGTACATGCTATGGTACATGGTTGATGTACTTGGTATGGTACATGGTTGATGCACAATATGGTACAGTTTATGGTTGATGGTTGATGTATATGTTTGATGTACATGGTTTGGTGATGGTATCCATGTGAGTGGATCTAGTTGATGATGGTATATCGGTGACAATGACAGTGATAGTGACAGTGACAATGAAAGTGACAGTGGCAGTGATAGTGATAGTGACAGTGACAATGATAATGAAAATGACTATGAAAGTGATAGTGATAGGTTGGTTGATATTACAGTGGTAGTGAGAGTGGAATCTACAGTGACAATGACAATGACACTTTGGTTGATGTGACAGTGGCAATGAAAGTGATAGTGACGGTGATAGTGACAGGTTGGTTTATGTGACAGTGACAGTGACAGGTTGGTTGATGTGACAGTGATAGTGAAAGGTTGGTTGATGTGACAATGATACTAACATGTTGGTTGATGTGACAATGACAGTGATAAGTTGGTTGATGTGACCATGAAAGTGAAAATTTGGTTGATGTGAAAATGACCATGACAGGTTTTTTGTTGTATCGGTGACAGTGGAAATTACATGTTAATCAGTGGTAGTGATAGTTAGTTTCTACACTTATATTTCAGGGTGCTAGGACGAGGAAAGGAAAGGGAGTTGTATTATCCTTCTAGCTGGTGCAATAGAATTCAGGGAGTTAGTGATTCCTCCAGGTGGGAGCCTGTAAATAAGGGGGTCATATCCTCCTTCCGATTGGTTTTAGAGAACTCATAGAGTTCGTGCTTCCTTCAGGTTGATGCCTTTATATCATGTGGTTGGTGCCTCCTTTAAGTTGGTGCTTCCTATGGATGTATTATTGATATATATAAGAAAGCATATCCCATTTGGGTTTCCACGTAAATTCAGGTGTACTATGTATATATGGTTACTTGTTATGCCCTATTGATTTATATTGTTGATGATATATTGAATGTTAATGATAAATTGTTAAATATTGATAATTAAGTTGAAGGTTATATATTGTGGTTAAAAATGGTAAAAAATGTTCATACTGATTCAGCCCCCGCTCTCGTAGTATTCCAACAATTGGTATCAGAGCAAGGTTCATCCAGGAAACAGTTTCACTAGAAGGTAGAACATGGAGATCAAGAATAGTGCATACACAGATAATGGAATACCATGGTTTGATGGTCGGATTGGTCAAAACTATGAGATGTGGAACATAAGGATGAAAACGTTTTCACAGGAACATGGGTTTGATGTTTGGAAACCAGTTGTTACAGGAAACAATGATACAATGAAACCTCCGAAGACTGCAACCAAGAAAGAATTGAAAAGAAATAAAAAAATAGAAATGGATTTCATCTTGGAAGGATTACATGATTCAGTAAAAGGGAAAGTGGGAAAATGTTCATTAACTAATGAACTCTGGGAAAATCTACAAAATATATATTGAAAGAAATATCA
Source organism: Picea glauca (assembly GCA_000966675.3). NCBI lineage: Eukaryota > Viridiplantae > Streptophyta > Pinopsida > Pinales > Pinaceae > Picea > Picea glauca. The sequence goes on from JZKD02S1966917.1 coordinate 31,154, forward strand.
TTCTATCATAGGGCCATAGCATATTGATCATTATAAAGAAGATTTTAAAGTTGAACGAGAATAAATATGGTCATCGTGTCATACAAGTTCAGAAGAGAAAGATTGTGAGGAAGACATAGTAGATCTTGAAGTAGAACTAATCAATTCTTTAGACTAACTAAAGAAAGAAAGAGAAGAGAACAAGTCACTTGAGAAAGAATTTGTCAAGCTAAAGGAAGGTGTTCTAATTTATAAAGAATTTCAAGTAGAAGAAGTTATAAGGATTGAAAAAACATACGAAATCAGTTGGAAGAAAAGCAGTGTCCAGAAGTTGAAATTGCATCACTAAGAAAGGAAGTAGAGAAAAAAGAAGAATTGAAGGAAAACAAGATTAAAGCATAATTCAATCAACAAGAAAGAATACTTGAAGAAGAAATATTCTCCTTGAAAATTCAACTTGATGAATCCAAACGAATAGAATAACTAATGAAGATACAAATGACAAAGAATGAAAAAGATTGTGAGAAGCTTGAAGAATAATTTGTCTTATTAGGGCTGAATTTGAAAAGAATAAACAAGAAATTGAAGAAATCTCCAGTATGATACAAAACATATTTTGGATACATCGGTGAGGCCTCATGCAAGGAAAATGAAAATCACAGCAAGAGAATTAAAGAAAATAGAAGTTCCACGCATGTTGTAAATAAAGTTGAAGAGAAACAATCTAGGTTGCCAAAAGGGAAGAATGAAGAAAAGGGTAAGAGTTATGTAGAATTACTCAAAGGAAGGAATCATGGTCAACAAGAATCAAATAAGAATGAGTATAATAGAGATACATCTTCAAGAAGACCTTCCACATTCAAGAAGAAAAGAAACTTGAATCATAATGAAGGAATCAATAGAAGAGAATATCGTGATCAACCAAGGAATGAATTCAAAAGAAATGCACCACAAAGAATATCATTCACTCCCAGGTATGAAAGTTTCTTTTATGGTTATTGTTTTATTTGTACTAACTTTGGACATAAGGTTGTAGATTTCAGAGCATATGGAAGAAATGTTTAGACAAGAAATACCTATGCGGCTCCCCACAACATTGAATGTTACAAATGCCACGATTATGGTCACATGACACGGAATTGTAGAAGCATGATAGATCCCTCCTTGAAACAAAACATCAATGTCATATACATGAAGGTTTGGAGAAGAAAAGAAATATAAGAAGAGAGGGTGAATAAAGAACAAGTCTCGGAGATCATAGGATTTGCAGTAGTGTGAGAAAGAGAAGAAGAGTAGGTGAATAAATAACAATCCCAAGAGATTGTACTCTTAGGAATTGTAGTGAAAGATCATAATGAATCCACATGAAAAAAGGAAGAATCCATAGTTCACAAAGATGATGAGTCTATAGACAAAGAGGAAGATTACTCCACATGAGAGCGGGTATTTTTCTGAGCCATCTGGCTTCGAGACTCACAGTAAATATGAATATTGAACAGGGAGGGTCTAAGCAACATCTCTACAGATCAAATAACTATCTTTCGAGTAGTTTGAAGTTTTTGTAGAGACAAATTCATGCGAGTTAGATAAAAAAATTACATAATGACAAATTGATCGATTAAGTAGTTTTCCCATGCGGTTATTAGCTGGAATATACATAGTCATAGGTTCATGATTGTATTCCACGCATGTATTCAAGAAGAGATATACTTAGTACAAGTTGTTCCAGACACATAGAGTTTGATTTGTAGATAGAGAAGACCAATGAACACATTTGATTTGGTATGAGAAACAAAAATATGTGATAATCAGTTGCAGTTGAGAAGCCTTCAAAATAGTATAGTGACAGATGGGTCAATATTGTGGAAAGTTGAGTAGTAGATTCATGGACAGTTTGTGACATATGGACGAAGATGGATTCATGAGATGCTTAGTAGGTATAGAAGAAATGGGTAAGAAAATATGCATAACAACGGATTAACAATTGGAATCGTCGGTGGAAGTTATATCATCAGAAGGAAATCATTGAATAGTATGGTTAAGTGAACATGACAAGTAAATGAAGAAATCAAGTAATGAATGTTTTTTATATATGTCAGTGAATTACAAGAGGAAGCACCAATGGAAAATAAGAAGCACTGGAAGAGAGGAAAGGAAACATAAACATGTTGCCCTACATTGATCTACATGACATCTTGCATAGAATTCAAGAGAAGAGAAATCATCAAAGAAAGAGATCCATAAAGTAATATCAGTAGCATGGATACATGGGGAGAGATATTGTTAGGTGGAGTTACCCTTTTATCAAAGGGGAAAAAAGATAAAGATCATAAGAGAAAGACAAAAAGCATGAAGACAGGGGGAGCATCCCCAAAGAGAGATATCGTTTTCCATTGATGTCACGGAGGGAGAGAAAAACATGTGGAGAGAAACATTAATGAGGAAAAATGGTCACATGAGGAGCATGAATGTTGGAGTATATGTGTTTCCATAAATGTTTGGAACATGAGTGTTTCCATCAATTAAAAAGGGGGAGATTGTTGGGCAGTTGGTTTTCATTGATGTCAACCCTTGGAGAAGTTCGGAAGCCCCAGAAATGTGGTCAATATTGTTGGTGAGTTATCATTGATGTCAACAACAATGTTTGATGTCAACATATGTGATTTCAAAAGATTTCATGGGTTCATTTGAATAAGTCTACAAGAATCCCCATAGGTGTGGTTGTGGAACCTGAAGTTGATTGAGAAATAAGCAAATGAAGGATAATGTAAATGAAGGTAACACATTCGTAGATAGATAGTACTCGTCATTTTGTTTCCAATGATAGGTGGTATTCCACGTGGTTCCTCAAAGTTAGGGATATATTCACTCATAAAGTTGGAAGCCCTAAAGAATGGTTAAGAAGCTCCTAGATGGCTACAAGTCTTTAATCAAAGCGTAAAGTGGTTGTAACAATAAAATACTAGAATATCTAAATTTAAGGAGAGAGGTTACTTAGAAAAAGTGTATATACACCTAAATATATCTCTCACAAATACATTTATTCATACATTCTATTGAATATCTCCAAGTGAGAAAGTGATATTTTGCTAAGTTTGTGATGAAAAAATATAAGGCAGAAAAAGAGTGAGAAATGCGGGAGTTTCAGGTTTGCATAGGAGAGTAGGAATTTCTGAGGAAAACTTAATTTGGTTGTCCCCTATGGGTCAGATAGTGATGCAGGGGAATCACTCCAAATCTCCAACACGTTAGTGAGCCAATGAATCCATGCACTAGGAGGAACGAATTCCAAGGAAAGAGAGAGGCGCCAACCCTCTCATTTTGAACTTAAATTAAAAATTTTAATGTAATTTAAGTCTGTAAGGCTTAAGGAAATCCAAGCTAATGTCTTTGTACAGGTCGAGTGTAAATTTACCTTTAAAGAATGATAGTAGATAGATCTAGATCTGATTCAGGTTAGATAGAAATTAATTTCCATTAATGTAGGTAGGTGTAGGAAGGCACGAGAACCCCTTCCTTTGTAAAAGGATATTTGTATCGAAAATTCATTAGAGTTAGATGAGATAGATGCTAAGGAGAGCAAAAGATTGGAGAGAAGAAAGAGATGAATACTCTATTGTAATCCATCTTTGTACACATTGTAATTAACATTCAGATTTTAATATAAACAACATATTTCCCTACATATGAATCTATGATCATTTATCTGTGTGATGGATGTTTGTTTCTAAGTGTTTTTACTATGTTTTTATGTGAATGTTATATGTTTCAATTCACAACATTAAGCATAATTATTTGTCTATAGTTTTCTGAGTGTTTATGGGCTCTCAAAGCTAGTGAAAGGAGTGCATAACAAAGTTATTGGAAAACTCTGTGAATCCAGTGCAAGGAGTGTGTAAGAACTTTGTTTTGAGTTCAGGAAGAGAGTGTCAGGTTGTCACACCAGAATCATTCTCAAAGCTCAGAAGGAATAGTGCAGGAAGTGCATATTTGAGTTATTGAATACTCTAAGAGGAAGCTCTGTAATGATTGCATTGAGCAAGCGCAAGGAGTGCACCAGAGATAAAGATTGTCAAGTTGTAAGCTCAGGAGAATGAACAGGAGTGTCACGAGGGAATGAGAAACTGTTAAAGGGGAAAATGGTCGAGACCCTTAGAATTTTGAGTGATTTCAAAGCTTACGAGAAATAGTGTTTTTGTGCACAATGCCTATGCAAGGACTGTTGAAGGCTAAGTACAATCTAACTTCCAGACTATAGGAGAAGCGCAAGGTGTGCGTAGGTGAACTTTTTTTAAGTTCAAATCTCAGGTGGTGAAGCATGAGCAATTACCAAACAGTTAGTCTTGCAGAGGAACAAATCAAAGGCCGAGCCTTTGAAAAATATCAAGAAATACTTCATTGGAAGGAAAACATAGATAGTCGAGGAGGAGGAGCTACAACTATCGTCATATCAACTATGAGGAGCAATTTCGGCTGTTAGATTGCAGTCCTGAAAGAAGGAGGAGCGCACAGGAGGAGAACATATCCAAGCCCTTGGATCTAAGCACGAGCTAGATAAATCATTGTATCAAGAAAAGGTGTGTGGGGTTTAACCCTGGAATTCCTTTAGACTTTTCATATTTGACGGATTTCATGTTTGGAGTGCAACGTAGGAGGAAATCCCGAAGTCCCAAAGTCTAAAGTGAATCGAGGTCATCCATCAACAAGGAAATGCACCAATGGATTGTTGAGTCTAGAAGACCATCCATCCAGGGGAAAGGAAGCATAGAGGAGAAAATTTACCAATCTCTCGAAGCTCTAAACTACCATAGAAGATCCTCATCATCGATTGGTAGAGGACATGTGGTAGTATATCTAGGAGTCCAGAAGCTTGGCACTCTCGAGGATTCAAGGCATAATTTGTTTGGGCTCGAGAACTCCCGAAGGCCCGAAGGGTGGAGTTAATCTCGACCATTGGTTGAGGAGGACCACGTGGAGGAAATATCCATCCTCTGCTAGTTCAGAATTCATAGGATCCAAATAAGTGTGGTGTGAAGACGCCTAGACTCCTGAAGTCCGAACAAGATCTGACCCATCCAATATGCTAGGACATGGGAACTATTGATCATGGTCCTTCACAAGTTTGCTAGTCCGACTCTCTGGAGGATTGAGTATGTTGGTCGTCTGGAACTCCTGAATACTGGAGTCCCGAAGAGGATCCTAGCCATCCGTTGGAGTGGATGTGTGGACCGTCGAATGTGGCCCTTCACGATCTCACTGATTTGGCACTCTGAGGGATTTGAGGTGTGGTGATTTGAAAATTTTTGAAGCCCATAGTTTCGGAGCTGAAGGGAGTCATCGATCTTAGGTAAGTTTCAAAACCGTCTGATCTGTTGTTTCAAAGTTTGACACTTTAGGGATATAGTGTGTTGAAGCGAGTGAAACCCCCAAAGCTTAAAATTCCAAAGTCATTCCCCGTCATGGATTTAAGCGGGCGTTGTGGGTCGTCGATTGGGGTTGTAGTTCGTTTCTTCGCCAATTCAGTGTTTGGGAGGGACACAATGTCATTTTGTTAGAACTCTCGAAGCTTGAGAGCTCTGAAGTCACGAATTTTGTTGAAAAAGAGAGTTTGGGCCACAATTTTAGCCTAAAGTCACGGGGAGGACTTCGTTAGTGTGTTAGGACCCTTGCAGACTTGGTTTCACACACATGGAATAGGAAAGAGGCCCATGGATTATGAATTCGAGGGCTAAGCAGGGGCATGATAGCCAATTTGGCTTCTTGATTTTGACCGATCCTAGACCAAGAGGTCATGCAGACCCCAAGGAGTGGGTGGGGGTATGGATCACGTGGTATCAGAACCTAGATAAGTTTTTTTTTCTTGATACCATTAAGTGGTATCATAGAATATTTTGCTAGTAGACAATCGACAAAGGAAGAGAAGAAAACAAAGTATTGATGCTCTGTGAGGATAATTGTTTGCGAGTGTGCAACAGACAACAAAAAGCCAGGTGGGATGACAGATAAGAACCAATTGCATTCTTGAAGTAGAGGAGAGCTTGTGGTTCTCTTAAGGTGAGTAGTTAGATTACAACAACCAGAGAGAAAGGAGTGCTCACAAGGAGGAGCGAGCGCAAGGTGTGAGCCTACACTCAATAGGAGTGTAAAATCTTAGAGAAGGTTCTAGCAGGTGAGTTGGAGGATGACTGTAGCTCACAGCGAGCAAGTGGAATCTCACATACTTGCCAGGAGGGAAAGAAGAAAAAAGATGGCTACTGAAGACCAAAAATGAGGTCGAAGAGGAGACCAGAAGTAGTTGATCAGTGAGGAGATGGATAGAGAGCTCAAGGAGACCTGAGAGAAGCTCGACAAGCTAATGATTAAGATGCAAAAATAAGCATGCGTAAGCTGGAGGTACAAATGGCCTGTGAAGCAGAAAGTGAAGTGGCCTATACAACAGTTGATTTACAAGAGGCAACAATAGATGTTGAGGAGGTGGTTGAGGCAAGTTAAAACCCTCAGTGACACAGAAGAGGAGATGGTTTGCGTTTGTGAGCCAAAAGTTGGAGAAAACCTCAGTAAGGAGGAAAAGAGATTAGTCAAGGATCTTGTAGACTGCGAGGAGGGAAGAGATGAAATTTATGATTTCCAGGTGGAAAATAAAAAGAGATCGATTGAATATCTCGCAAACTACTAGGAGGGTAGAAAAACAAATTCAGATTTCCAGGTGGGAAATAAGAAGAGATCAATTGAGGATCTCATAGATTGCCAGGAGGGCAGAAGTGAAAGTTTAGATTTCCAGGTGGGAAGGTGAAAAAAATGATATTGTCTGAAAGTCTCAGGGACTCGAAGAGGAGTTCATATCATAAAGGATTGTTGACAGAGATGGAGATGAGACTGTCTGAGAGTCTTGAGAAATCAGAACATAGTTCGAATCAAGAAGGAGTGTTGACAAAGGAGGATCATAGGTGTGTTTTGATCATTGGACGAATCAACATATTCCTGCCAAGTATCCCGACAGAGGTCAGTGAACATATTGAAGGTGCAAAAGAAGAAAGAAAGCCAACATAGATTGTCATGGAGGAGGAGAATGAGAATACATTGACATCTTTCCATGTGAAGATGAGAGAAGAAGAGGAGTATTCAGATAAGATGCTCACCCAGTGGGATAAAGAAATGAAGTTGTTGGAGGATTGGTTGAGAAATATAGGGACAAAAGAAGATTTCCAGAAGGATGCGGTCATGAGAAATGAAGAAGAGTTCTAGCTTGAGGAACAATTGGATGAAGCTGGACTTTTACTAGCACATGTGTCAATGGATTGTTGAGTCTGGAAGACCATCCATCCAGGGGAAATGAAGAAGAGTTCTAGCTTGAGGAACAATTGGATGAAGCTGGACTTTTACTAGCACATGTGTCAATGGATTGTTGAGTCCAGAAGACCATCCATCCAGGGGAAATGAAGCGTAGTGGAGAAAATTGACGAATATCCCAAAGCTCTGAAGTATTGTACCAAATCCTCACCATTTATCGGGAGAGGACACATGGTAGTAGATTTGGGAGTCCGATGTTTTGTCACTCCAGAGGATTCAAGGCATAAGTTGTTTGGGATTGATAAATCCTAAAGGCTAGAAGGATGGAGTTAATCTCGATCGTTGGTCAAGGAGATCCACTTGGAGGGAAGATCCATCCTCAGTTGTTTTGGAATTCGGAGGATCGAAACAAGTGTGTCGTGAAGATTCCCAGACTCCCGAAGCCCAAACAAGATCTGAGTCATCCAATCTCCCAATACGTGGGAACCATTGATCGTGGTCCTTCGTGAGTTCACTAGTCTGGTGCTCTAGAGGATTGATTTTGTTGGCCATCTGAAAATCTTGAAGGTCGAAGTCTTGGAGAGGATCATAGTCATCCATTGGAGTGGATGTGTAGACCGTCAATTGTGGCCCTTCGTGAGTTCGTCAATTCAGCACTCTGGGGGATTTGAGGTGTGGTGCTTTGAAAATTTTTGAAGCCCAGAGCTGCGGGGCTGATGGGATCCATCAATCTAAGGTAAGTTTCAAAACCATTCAATCGGTTGTTTCAAAGTTCGACACTACGGGGATATAGTATGTTAAAGAAGGTGAAACCCCCGAAGATCAAAATTCTGAACTCATTACCCGCCATGGATTTAAGAGGGTGTTTTGGGCTATCGATTAGGGTTGTAGTTCGGTGCTCTACCAATTTGACGTTCGGGAGGAATACGGTGTCATTTTGTTAGAACTCATGAAGAACGAGAGCTCCGAAGTCCTGAATTTTGTTGAAAAAGAGAGTTTGGGCCACAGTTTTAGCCCAAAGTCACGGGGAGGACTTTGATGGTGTGTTAGGACCCTCGCAGACTTGGTTTCATATGTGGGGAATAGGAGCGAGGCTTGTGACATTTGAATTTGAGGGATCAACAAGGGCCCGATAGCCAATTTGACTCCTTGATTTTGAACGATCCTAGACCGGGAGGTCGCATAGACCCTAGGGAGTGGGTGGCAGTCTGTATCGGATAGAGAGTTTCCGATGAGGAACCCCCGCGGGTTGCCTAGTTCATGTCATGTGATGCCCCACATGACACGAGATATTTGTCCCACAAGGACAAGATATAACTAGGGATAAATGCTTGTGCCAGGTTGTTGAGACTGAAGTTGTTCTGTGTATCAAGATCATAGGCATCAAATCAATTACAGATTTAAAGGTATTATATTATATGTGTTATGAGGTTGCATCTTGGTGATATTGTGGAACATGCATGAGACATGTCTTTGTGAGTTTTGGTATATTCCTTGAGGCACATCTTCGATGTATGGTGCATGTTGGTTGAGGTGTATTTGTTAAGGTACATTGTTGGATCATATATTTGATATATCAGCACATGGATGTTGCCACATGCTTGAGGCACATGGTTTGAGATACATCTTGGTTACGTGTTGATGATGTTATGGTGATGCCTTTGGTATCTTGTTGAGGTATTGGTATATTTTTGAGGCACATATTTGGTGCAGGGTGTGAGGCATGTTCTTGGTACATGTTGAGGTACACATTGGTGATGTTATGGTACATTAATTAGTAGCATAGATTGGATATATTGGTATCTTGGTTATGCTTGAGGCACTTAATTGATGATATATTATGATGCATGTGATATGGTACATGGTTGATGTACTTGGCATGGTACATGGTTGATGCATGAGATGGTACTGGTTTGATACATGGTTGATGCATGGTATGGCACATGTTTCGGTTTGTGGTTGATGCACATCTTTGATCTACATGGTTTGGTGATGGTATCCATCCGAGTGGATATAGTTGATGATGGTATATCAGTGACAATGATAGTGATAGTGAAAGTCACATTGGCAGTGACACTGACAGTGAAGGTAACAAATACATTCGTAGTGACAATGACATGATGGTGATAGTGATAGGGTCAGTAACAGGTTGGTTGATGTGATAGTGATAGCTTGGTTGATGTGAAAATGATGGTGACAGTGACAGGTTGGTTGATGTGGCAATGATAGTGACATGTTGGTTGATGTGACAGTGAATGTGAAAGGTTTGTTGTTGTATTAGTGACAGTGGTGGTTATAGGTTGGTCAGTGGTAGTGACAATTTGTGTCTACACTTATATATCATGGCACTAGGATAGGACACGAAAAGGGGGTTTTAGCCTCCTTTTGGTTGGTGCCGGAGAACTCAAGGAGTTGGTGTTTACTTCAAGATGGTGCCTGTAAATCAGGGGGTCGTATCCTCCTTCTATTTGGTGATATATAACTCAAGGATTTGGTGCTTCCTTCAAGTTGGTTCATATAAATTAGGGGGTTGGTGCCTCCTTCGAGCTGGTGCTAGATAATTTAGAATTTGATTCTTCCTATGAATGTATTCTTGATATATATAAGAAAGCATTTTGTGGTTTTCTCCCATTTGGGTTTCCATGTAAATTATAGTGTACTATGTATCTGTGGTTACTTGTTATGCACTATTGATTTACACTGTTGATGATATATTGAATAGTAATGATAAAATGTTGAATACTGCTGATAAAGTTAAAGGTTATATATTGTGGTTAAAAGTGGTAAAAAGTG
>JZKD02S1966917.1:54606-64697 GCA_000966675.3 Picea glauca
TATGTCAGCTTTATTCCATTAGTTGTAATTATACCTCCTAGTCTCTTATATATACCAAGGAGACATTTTCATTTGGAATCATCTTGTACTTGAACATTTAAGTGGGGTAAAAGGATGTTGCCCCATCAAAGAGGCTTATTATATTAAATTATCTCTTTTTCAAGGCGTTGAGTACTTTTTCTGAGGTTTTTCTATACTATATTGATATTTGGTTCTTAACATACGGTATCAGAGCTCAAGGTCTTGGGGTTTCGCTACTACATCTTAGACACCTTGGAATTTTCTCTATAACTTGTTTTCTACAACATTTCAGAAGGAACAACTTGGAGGATATTTATTAGATGGATCAAGGTACGTTGGGTTAGAATTTCAGCTCCTGAGGCCTTATACTTTCGGAGATATAGCCTGTACAAGATAGGGTTATGGAATCATGATGAACTGAGTCATTGTGGAATTTTCACTATAAACAATTTTCTGTAACGTTTCAGACCCTGAACTTTGGAGGCTATTTGATGGCGTCCACCCGGGCACCTACCTCAGCAGGTCCCGTGCCTAACCTCCCGGTCTTAAGGATCGTTCAATTTCCTCCCTCGAGTCGGAATGGCTCTTTCGATTCCCACTGGAATCTCCTTCGAATTCGACCCACAGGTCTTTTCCGGCACCTTACAACCTTTAGGTCGGTCACTGTTCCGTTTATGACAGAAATCCACAATTGAGTTTTGGGGTTTTCAAATCCCCGGTGTCACCACCCTTTGGGGTCCTGATTTCCCGATCGTCGATACCCCGATGCGCTCCCTTGTTTCTTTAGCCTCTGGGTTATGCGTTTAGTCCATGCGACCTCCTCTCATATGACCGCAGTCATACTCCCTATCGGGATTCGGGGTTTCGAGTGTTGAAATGTAGTAAATCTCTTGCCGATGGAATTCTCGATTTCCCAATTCTCGATTTCCCGATGCCTCGTTCTGACAAGATGACGTCAGCCGGGTTCCACATGGAGCTCTCCTTTCTTTCGGAAAACCGGGCTTCGCGATTCCAAGTTGCTAGTCTACCTTGTCTCCCTGACTCGTGAAATGTCGATTCCCGACTTCCCTCAAATTTTTGACACGCGTCCCAACTGATGGATGGCTCCGATCATCTATGAGGTTTTCAACATGGATCTTCCCGATCCTTTTCCCTCAGAACCTCCGATTTGCCGAATCGCGAAACTCCGATGGAGTCTTCCCTTTCGAGACTTTCCTCCTCCTGTTCATGAAGCTTAATCCTCGTGAAACTCCTGGTCAATCCAGCGGCTGACGGGTATTCCTGTGAAGATCCTACGGTCCACGATCTCCTGAGATTGGACTCCGAATGCAATCGTAACCCCCTCGCTTCTCTGGCATATCTGACAGCTAGCGGGATTTCGCTAATTCTATCCATGAATTTCTGACCGTCGATCTCTTTCCCTTGATGATTTCACGAAGGAAACCAAGGACTCTTCCCTAGACTTATCCACTTACGATACGAACCTTCGATGTTCCTCAATGTTTTCAAAGGCCTTACTCCTCCTGAGCTTTCTCACAATTTCAGGTCTTTAAAGAAGACCCTTGCATGCACTTCTTGCGGTAAATCTCCACCCGCTTTCAAATGTTGAACTCTGCGCACACCTGCTGCAGCAGTCCTTAAATTATTTACTCAGATTCACAATTCTGAGTCTTCTCTTGGCCTGCGCACTCCTTGTGTGGATCATATGCCCAACTTCACTTCTGGGTACTTAGAACAAAATTTAACCTATCTGAACCCTCTGTCAACGCACTCCTTGCGGACGACTTCAACTGCACTCCTTGCAGGAACTCTGGCTTAGATAGAGAAACAATTGAAACTAATTCTCCCTACCCTTCAGACTTCAACTTAGAACATGAAATAATATGCAAAGCATATCGAAGCATAGGTATAACAGAAATCAATCATTCATGAGTATATCAATCAACACACATACACAGAGAACAACACAACGCCATGAATTTGAATCAACTTCTTCTATTAATCCAAATAACTGTACATGGGTGTTCTTACAAATATCTCTTCCTCTCTTGTTCTTCCTTCTCAATAATAATGTTACAATACACAATGAGGGTGTCTATATCTCGTTTCCCTCCTACGCTCTCAAACAATCTAGTCTAGAATTAAATTCTACCTACCTTCATTAACTACTTTAAATGCCTCCTACCTACTAAAGACGAGAGCGGGCTACTGAAGGTCCAATTACAGTAAATGATTATGCCTCTCCTTAATTATCACATTTAAGTTTGGTGCATCCATTCTTCTTCAAAAGTCTTAAACAATTTAACTTATGCTCAAAATGTGTGGCGCTTGCCCCCACACTCGCTTGATGTTGGCGATGCTCATGCATCATACTCCCTTGCTTGAAAAATTTCTTGGGATCCTATCCATGAGCTCCTGCATAGTCTGTCCATGCTTCAGAATCTCTGCTTCATTTTCCCAGCTGGCATCTTCAACTGGATGTCCCTTCCACTTGACCAAATATTCAAGGTATTGCTTTCTTATGGTCTTCTTGCCAATTCTTTTGTCTAGTATGCTCTCCATTTGTGGCTTCTCCACAACTGGCATCTGCTTTATCCACTGGATCACTGGCTTCTCAGTTCCAGTCCCTGTTTCCTCTGCTTTGTATGGGTACAAATCTAAGATATTTAATATCAGAGAAATTTCGATCCCACCGGGTAATTCAATCTCATAAGCATTCGCCCCAAACTTCTTTAGGACCTTGTAGGGTCTGATTTTACTCATCTTCAGTTTATTATATGTTCCCCTCGGGAAACTTTCTTTCCTTAGATGTGCCAAAACCAAATCACCAACCTCGAACTAAAGTTTTCTCTTCCACTGATCAGCTCTACGCTTATATTCTTGGCTTGAATCCAGTAATCGCTGCTTCACCTAGCTGTGAAGTTCTTTCATCGCCTCTGCGAAATATTCTACACTAGCGCTCCTAGTCGCAGTCTGCTCTTAATCTTTCAATTCAGAAATTCCTCTCGGTGGTATACCATAAACAATTTGAAATGGACTCTGGCCTATGCTCCGATTCACTGAGTCGTTGTACGCAAATTCTGCCTGCGGCAATATATTGTCCCACTGGATGTGGTGCTCTATCACCAAGCTTCTCAGCAAATCTCCTAGACTTTTGTTCACCACTTGTGTCTGTCCATCCGTCTGAGGATGATAAGATGAACTAAACAACAAGTTAGTTCCCAACTTCTTCCATAAGGTCCTCCAAAAATGCCCTATGAATTTAGTATCTCGATCCGAAACTATACTTCTTGGTAAGATGTGAAGTCAAATGACTTCTTTGAAAAACAGGTTCGCGATGTGAGTCACATCACTGGTTTTCTAACATGGGATAAAGTGTGCCATATTGGAAAATCTATCCACCACCACAAAGATGGAATCAAATCCTCTTTGCGTCCTTGGCAACCCCAATATGAAGTCCATGCTAATTTCATCCCACGACCTTTTTGGTATGGGCAATGGTTGATAAAACCCTGCATTCTTCTTTCTTCCCTTCGAATGCTGGCAAATTCTGCATCTATCCACAAATCTCTTGACCTCTAATCGCATCTCTGGCCAAAAGTATGACTCGCTCAGCTTTGTGAATGTTTTGTCATGACTGAAGTGTCTGGCCAATCCTCCACTGTGTTTCTCCTTCAGTAGATTCTCCCTCATGGAGCACTTCGGAATACAAAGCTAATTTCCCTTAAACAACAACCCTTCTTGGATCATGTATTCTATCCATTGGCTTCTGTCTCTGAGAGATGGATTCTCAGCTGCTTCATACGCTTCTTTAAAATCCTGATCATCTACATACATGTCCCTGAGATCATCAAAACCCAGTGTTTTGACTTTGAACTCCTGCAACAGTAAACACTTCCTGCTCAAAGCATCAACAACTTTGTTAGCAGTACCAAAAATATGTTTAATCACAAATGTGAAATTCTGCATATATTCAACCCATTTTACATGTCTCTGATTCGACTTTTCTTGTTGATTCACAAACTGCAGTGCATGATTATCACTATACAATACAAACTCTTTAGGGATCAAGTAATGCCTCCATTTTTTCAATGCCTGGATGATAGCATAAAACTCCTTATCATAAGTAGAGTACTTCAACTTCGCTTCATTCAGCTTCTCGCTGAAGTATTCTATTGGCCTGTCTTCTTGAATCAAGATTGCCCCTATCGCAAATCCACTTGCATCGCACTTTACTTGAAATGTCCTTTGAAAATTAGGCAACACCAGAATTGGTTGTTCCGTAATTTTCCTTTTCAACAGGTTAAAACTCTTCTCAGCTTCTTCTGTCCAGTGAAAATATTTATGTCTTTTCTTCACTGTATCCATCATTGCTGCACTAATTCCACTGAAATTCCTGATGAACTTCCAGTAGAAACTAGCCAATCCGTGAAAACTCCTCACCTCAAATACGTTCTTCGGTGATGTCCAATTTTTTATTACCTCCACCTTATCTGGATCCATCCTCAACTCATCTGTAGAAATAACAAATCCCAAATAAATGAGCTCTGTCTTCATGAATGAGGATTTCTTCATATTTATGAGCAACTTCTCTTGCTATAATTTATGCATCACTGTAGCCAAGTGTTTTAGATGCTCTGTCTTTGTTTTACTGAAAATCAGTATGTCATCCAGATACACGATGACAAATTTCCCGATGAACTCCCTCAGGACTTCGTTCATTAACCTCATAAAGGTACTTGGCGCATTTGTTAAGCCAAATGGCATAACAAGCCATTCATACAACCCTTCGTTGGTTTTGAAGGTTATTTTCCATTCATCACCTTCTCTCATGCAAATCTGATGATATCCGCTTTTCAAGTAAACCTTTGAAATGTACTTTGCTCCACTCAAGCAATCCATCAGGTCATCCATCCTTGGCAATGGAAATCTGTACCTGGCGGTTATCTTGTTTATCGCCCTTGATTCAATACACATCCTCCAGCCTTCGTCTTTCTTCGGATTGAGTATTGTTGGAACAACACACAGACTCAAGCTCTCCCTGACCAAACCTTTGTCCAACAACTCCTGGACTTGCCTCTGAACCTCTTCATTCTCTTGTGGCATCAATCTGTATGCGGCTTTATTTGGAAAAATAGCTTCTGGTATGAGATCAATATGGTGACTCACACTTCTGATCGGTGGCAACGAACGAGGTAATTTGTCCACTATAATGTCAGCGAACTCTTCCAACAGTTCCTGAACCTCCTTTGGTAAATCATCCACTCTTGTGCTAGTCAGAACAATTTTCGGTTTCCTGACCACAATGAATTGTGGATCCTCCTTATTCTTAACCTCTGTAAGAAATTCCTTCCCACTCATGAGAAGTACTGTGTTTCTCACTTCCGTATTCACCTCCTTATCCTTAATTGGAAGCAACATGTGTGTCCTCCCATTCTTTTATAAGGTGTATGTGTTCATCCTCCCATCATGAATCACATTTCTGTCATATTTCCATAGTCTACCCAGCAATAAATGTCAAACATCCATAGGAATAACATCACACAAGATCTTATCATTATATCCTCCTTTTTTAAATTCAACTAAACATTGTTTAGTGACATTTACCTGATGTCCCTTTTGTAGCCATGAAACTTTATATGGACTCAGATGTTCAATCGTTTCCAGCTCCAAATTTTCTACCATCTCGATTGAGATGAGATTATCTATGCTACCACTGTCCACAATGACCTTGCACACTATGTCCTTGGTTTTGCAAGCAGTCCGAAAAAGTCTAGTCCTTTGGACTGAACTCTCCACCTCCCTTTCGGGTGTCAAAAGAAATTTTCGCATCACCAACGATCTTCCACCTTCAGCATCCACCGTCTCAACATTTCTCCCCTGTGCTTCAGCGATGTGAGTCTCTCCACCCTATTTCTTTTTCTCTGGACACTCATAAGACTTGTGTCCATTATTTCCACACGTGAAGCATGTAATTACTCCACCTCTGCCTCTTCCTCTGCCTCTAGTACGAGGAAAAGTGTTATTGTCAGCATAATCTCCTCCCTGCTCAGTATGTTGCCCTCTCTGTTCAACATATTGCTGCCCTTTCCGTGAGGTTCCACCTCTCTTTGTGCGTGTCTGAGGTTTCTTCCAATCCTCCTTGGGCTTCTGATATTTATCCTGGGCAACTGATTTTCCTCTGGGTTGTCTCCTGCCTCGTCCCCTCTGACCTTGCTTTCGGCTCAACTTCTCTTCTGATTTCAGAGCCATTTGATAAGAATCTTCCACCATTTGGATGGTTACCATGCTCATCTCATCCTGAATCTCATACCTCGGGCCATTCATATACCTGGCTATTTTTTCATCATTGCTTTCACGATGACCTGCCTTGATGTTCAACTTGTAAAATTCTTCAGTATATTCTTTCACTGACATCAGCTTCTGTCTCAGGTTTTGCATTCTCTTGAACAAAGTAATCTGTTTATCCCTGGGGATGAATTTTTCCTTCATCTTTGCAATCATCCTGTCCCAGCTCTTAATTTTTTGTTTGCCTTGGCAACGCCTGTCCGCTTGTAGTTCATCCCACCACAATGCTGCATGTCCTTTTAATCTCGTGACGGCATGCTTGACCTTCTTGTCTTCTTTGACATATTCATAGTCAAAATATGTGTCTAGAGCTCTAATCCAGTCTCGAATCTCTTCTACATCCAGATTTCCCTCATAAACTGGAATGTCCATCTTTGCCTTTGCACCCATTCTTGCAACAGCTTTAAGTAAGAGCTCATTTGTTGCATCTTCTGTTGTGATTTCTTCTTCTCCATGTCCAGCATCATCTTGATTTTTGGACTCATTATTATCTCCTACATAAGGTGTGCTTTTTTGTCTTATCTCCACGTCCACAAGTCTAGTGCGTACGTTATGCAGATCTCTTTCTACTTCTGGATTCTGCACTTGTCTACCCCTTCCTCTGGACATCTCCCTTTACTCCTCTGGATTGCGTGATTGTCTATCTCTTCTTCTCAACGACATGGTGAATCTTCCTTCTTCCTGCTACAGAAAGCAAAGAAGCTTTTCTAAGCTATGATACCACTTGATGGCGTCCACCTGGGCACCTACCTCAGCAGGTCCCACGCCTGACCTCCCGGTCTTAAGGATCATTCAATTTCCTCGCTCGATCCAGAATGGCTCCTTCGATTCCCATTGGAATCTCCTTCGAATTCAACCCATGGGTCTTTTCCGACACCTTACAACCTTTAGGCCGGTCACTGTTCCGTTTACGATAGAAATCCACAATCAGGTTTCAAGGTTTTCAAATCCCCTGTGTCACCACCCTTTGGGGTCCCAATTTCCCGATCGCCGATACCCCGACGCACTCCTTTTTTTCTTTAGCCTCTAGGCTATGCGTTTAGTCCATGCGACCTCCTCTCATATGACCGCAGTCATACTCCCTATCGGGATTCGGGGTTTCGAGTGTTGAAATGTAGTAAATCTCTTACCCACAGAATTCTCGATTTACCGATTCTTGATTTCCCAATGCCTCGTTCTGACAAGATGACGTCAGCTGGGTCCCACATGGAGCTCTCCTTTCTTTCAAAAAATTGGGCTTCGCGATTCCAAGTTGCTAGTCTACCTTTTCTCCTTGACTCGTGAAATGTCGATTCCCGACTTCCCTCGGATTTATGACACGCGTCCCAACTGATGGATGGCTCCGATCGTCTACGGGGTTTTCAACATGGATCTTCCTGATCCTTTTCCCTTAGAACCTCCAATTTTCCAAATCCCGAAACTTTGATGGAGTCTTCCCTTTCGAGACTTTCCTCCTCCCATACACGAAGCTTAATCCTGATACAACTCCTGGTCAATCCAGCGGCTGATGGGTATTCCTGTGAAGATCCTACGGTCCATGATATCCTGAGCTTGGACTCTATATGCAGCCGTAACCCCCTCGCTTCTCTGGAAGATCTCATGGCTAGCAGGATTTCACTAATTCTCTCCATGAATTTATGACCGTCGATCTCTTTCCCTTGATGATTCCACGAAGGAAACCAAGGAATCTTCCCTGGACTTATCCACTTATGCTATGAACCTTCTATGTTCCTCAATTTTTTCAAAGGCCTTACTCCTCCTAAGCTTTCTCACAATTTCAGGTCTTTAAAGAAGACCCTTGCATGCACTTTTTGCGGTAAATCTCCACCCGTTTTCAAATGTTGAATACTTCGACTCTGCGCACACCTGCTGCAACAATCCTTAAATTCTTTACTCAGATTCACAATTCTGAGTCTTCACTTGGCCTGCACACTCCTTGCACGACTCCTGTGCCCCACTGCACTTTTGGGTACTTAGAACAAAAGTTAACCTATCTGAACCCTCTGTCAATGCAATCCTTGCGGACGACTTCAACTGCACTCCTTGCAGGAACTCTGGCTCAGATAGAGAAACAATTGAAACTAATTCTCTCTACCCTTCAGACTTCAACTTAGAACATGAAATCATATACACAGCATATCGAAGCATATGTATAACAGAAAGCAATCATTCATGAGTATATCAATCAACACACATACACAGAGAACAACACAACACCATGAATTTGAATCAACTTCTTCTATTAATCCAAATAACTGTACATGGCTATTCTTACACAACTCTCTGCCTCTCTTGTTCTTCCTGCTCAATAATAATGTTACAATACACAATGAGGGTGTCTATATCTCGTTTCCCTCCTGCGCTCTCAAACAATCTAGTCTAGAATTAAATTATACCTACCTACATTAACTACTTTAAATGCCTCCTACCTACTAAGGATGAGAGCGGTCTGCTCAAGGTCCGATTACAGTAAATGAATACGCCTCTCCTTAATTATCGCATTTAAGTTTGGCACATACATTTATCTTCAAAAGTCTTAAACAATTTAACATATTCTCAAAATGTGTGGTGCTTTCCCCCACGCTCGCTTGATGTTGACGATGCTCCTGCATCACTATTCACAGAAATCATTAAGGTATTTGTGGTAAAAATTTCATCTTTTGGGTCATCTTAAATTTGTATATTCACCCTGTGTAAGATAGGGTATCTGACTAGTCCTATTGACTAGTCTCAAGAAGGTGTTCCAGGTAAAAAAAGCATAACTTCTTCCAAGAGTGTCCAAATTCAGTGGGAGTGGTTTCATTGGAGTGTGGACAGTCTGTAGTATTTTTGGTACGAGTTTCATAATTTTATATTAATTATTTTGTGCGGGACACGCTATACAAGTGAGATCTCCTGGAAAGGTAAAAAATTGGCAAGTTGTGGGGAAGTTACCATAAATTCCACTTGGCACATCCAATTTTGATCAGTCCCATGGCATTGCAGAGAAGCAATATCAAAGAACTACATAAAATAAATTTTCATACCTAGAAGGGCCGAAACATGGGAGATACAACAGAAGAAAGATTGTCTAGTAGAACCACCTCAAAATCAAGGTTCAAAAGTGATACTTGGCCAACATGCCACCTAAAAATGGAACTTCTACACCAAATAAGCCTCCAGACAATCCTACTTGGACTCTTGATGAAGGTGAAAAAATGTGTAGTGACATAAATGATTTAAAAAATAAGATAGTAACAAAAGATGAACTACAAGAGATGGAATCTAAGTTGGAGGCAAAGATGGATGGTTTAAAACATGAGATCATGGAGGTATTGAAAAATTTCGTAACAGAGAAGATACCTGAAAGTGAAAATGCATCCCATGAAATTCATAATGAGGACACGAGGAAGGTGAATTAGGAATGGAGAAACTCCAACTTTGGGTTGAAGACCAACCACGTTCCTAAGATCGATATGAGGAAGTTTGATGGCAAGGACCCAATCACATGGATACTTCAGCTGGAGAAATTCTTTGATCTACATAATGTGCCACATACACAAAAGGTACGAATTGCTTCTTTATATTTAGAACTTAATCCATTTGTATGGTATCAATGGCTTTGTTATCTCAAATCACTTGTCACTTGGACAATTTTCATGGAAGAAATGATAGCACACTATGAGGATACAAGGAGCAATACCTTCTTTAGCCAATTGATAAATCTCAAGCAAAAGGGTTCA
>JZKD02S1966928.1:7071-20355 GCA_000966675.3 Picea glauca
AGAACATAATGAACAGAAGTAGGCTTCATTTGGCCTACCAAGCATAAATAACAAACACAATTAGACTTCTAGATTAGTGGGATGATGAAAACGCACCTGAGTAGCAATAGCCTGCCCAACTGTGTACTCTGTCTCTGTTTTGAATTGCCTCCATATAGATCTACATTGCACTGGTGTAATTAATGTATCAGAAGGAGAAACCTGCAAACACCAAAAAGTAAATAATCTTAAAAATAAATAAATTAAATACACACACATAAAGATAAAGAATTAAAAAAACAAATGAGAGTAAACAATTAAACAACTGAACTGTGAACTGTGTTATCCACGTGAAACATACCTCCTCCCAAGTGCTTGATGCCAGTGGGCTCACTATAGCAGAGACACTTCTCTCCTGGATGGCACTAGATCCATCTCCATTATCTAGTAGGGCAGACGACAACACAGATTCAATTTTATCTGTCCTTTCTTCTGTTTTATCAGGTTTTTCTTCCAAACGTAAGGCAGCCATAACAGAAAGCAGCTTCAAAGACTGCAAACAGAGACAAGAAGAACTTCATGGTAATGATATTCACAGCATGCATATAAAATTGTTCAAAACCATTGACTAATAATAAGCATCCAATAACAATACCCTGGAACGAGCATCTTTTGTAATAGCTCGGATGTTTTCTTTCCCAGTCCAAACCCTTGGCATTGAATCAGAATCTTGACTAAACACACTCGAAAACCTGAAAACATGCCAATAAGTAACTAGTCAACTCTACCAGCATTACAAAGCCATTATAACAAGAAGATTAATAACAAACCTGAATTACCTCTCCTTCATCCGGATCAAAACTTGCCCAGCTTCTTCCCTAGCCTTTTTCTCAACCACACTCCTTGCATTATCTTTCAAGTTCTCAACCATCTTATTAACAGTCTTCTCATCAATTTCAAACCCACTTATGGCAAATGAAAAATCTGATATTGCTGAGTCAGTTTCACGTTTGAAGATCTTCCTAATTGATGGCCAAGTGTCTCGTGAACCAGCATCAAGGAGAGATGCAACGGGCTCAGAAAGTGCTTCACTAAGGCGCTTCTACAAAACCAAGAATAAATAGCCGATAAATATAAAGCTATCCACTCTGCGAATAATAGCAGCCACAAATTCTGCTAAGGGCCACTGTCTTTTTAAGAATATCACCTAAGTGCTAGATACTAAAATGTATCTGTTCTTACTGTTACTGATAAGATTGTAATTCTACCTCAAATTGAGCTGAAATTTCTGACAGCTTTGTGGCACGAACTGAAGCCGCATAGTTGTCAACATCACGGCGTAACTTTTCTCTGGTTTTAGATGAGTCCCACGTTGCTTGCTGAATGGTTGCGTCTGAAATTACAATAAAGTGTCAAGATCCCACAAACTGCACCATCACTTTGAAATGTGCCCTTTGAGGAATGGAAAGCATGTAAAATAGGAATATGTAACCCAAAAGAATATTAATTGAAAAAATGTCAGATTATGTCCACATTAAACTTCAATATAGAGAAAATTCATTACATGCCAACGGAATTAGACAATTCTGTCAATTTATATAGGAAATCAAAATCTTGTGTTGAGCCAAAGTTATTTATGCTACCTTCACATAACAAATCACAGCAACACGTTGCATAAAACTAATAGAATATCATGAAAACCTTTCAAATGGCAATCAGATTAACAGAGCCAATAGTTAGTCATAATGAATCCACCATATACAAAATTGCGCACCAAAAAAAGGCAATAGTACAAATAACGGTTGTCATACATAAACCAAAGCCAAGAGATTGCCATTGTTATAACTTGTGAAATATGAACTGAATAGTGCTATTAAGGCTCCTCTAATGAAATATAAACCGAATAGTAATATTAAGCCTTCTTTGTGAAATCTGCCAAGTCTCTATTGAAAATAGAAGAGCTCCGTATAAGCCAATAGACCTAGCTCTTGAGAGTGTATGATAATGTAGAGGACAAAACTTCCGACAACCATACCTGCACACCCTTGATCAAATTCTTCCAAAGAAGTTTTCATACAATCACGAACAGCCACTGCAAATGCTTCTCCTATCTTAAGAGCCTGCTCAAGTTGCTCCCTAAACATATTTAAAGCTTTAGCACGGATGTGCCCCAGCATCGCTTGATAAGCAGGATAGACAAGCTACAAAAGTATACAATATTTGAGTTAATTTAGGTGCAGAAGCATACACTCAAAGATGCATTTTTATAAAGCATATGCAATCAATAGCTCTCTGTTAATTGGAATAAAGAAATTTTGGGTAAACAAATTTCCACATATAAGAAGTTTTCCAAAAATTATGCACTTTATAATTACAGGAAAGAACCAAGGAAATTATCTTGAACTTACATCCAATGACTTGGACTCCAAATGCTGACGCTTGGTTATTCTCACACTCTCATCAAAATAAACTGCTTCTGTGTCATAACTGCAAATATAGTTGCATTGTTCGAAAATTTAAATACTTGCAGTATATTAAAGAAAACTTTTGTAAAATTTATTGAAGTAAAAGAATTTGAAAAAAGGCATACAGGTTTTGCGAAAATCTTGAAAATATAAATGCATATAGAAATCCTTCTGATATTCATCTTCAACATTATCCATTCCAATTACTTCCAGTTTGCTGCTTCCATTAGCTTTTCTAGGTCATGACTCAAGGGATATAATGTTAGCCTGTTAGGTGGCATCCCAAATGCTAGTGCTTTTAGTATCGGGTAGTAACTTTCCTCAGAGTTTTCATGGACGCATAACTGGGAACTTCATTCATTTGGTTAGGTTGGGTTGCAAGCTCCAGAATATTTGAGTAGGATTCTTTAACATCAATTTCATTAAGGTTTAGATTAATAAAGTTATCTGATTTTAAGGTTTAAACTTTAAACATGGTGGCATCACATGGCAACTGTCATTAAACAGGTGAATTAACATGTATATATGATTTGGGTGTTTCTAGAATAGCTTTAAAAACAACTGTCTTGCTTGGTGAAGTAGAAAATTTTGTATAGCTTCGCATTTTTGTCAACTTTGCTTGAATGACTGGAAACGGCTTAAATCAAGACATAGTTTCCACATCACTTCAAAAACATAAGACCGTGACAAAATTCTAGTAGCACCTAAATCCCACAGTAGACTGAAATTGATTTTTATTATTTCAGGGGTTACATATGCTGGAAAAATTCACGCAATAGGTATGTACAAAAATCATAAGTATTCCATCGCAATTAGAGGGAGGGTCCCTCTTTCTCACCTCTATGGAGGAACATCTTTTTCTTTCCAAACCTAAGTGTTCTGCCATATATTAAGAGGTTGTTAAACTGTTACAAAATGGCCCAAACAGAGGGAAGGCCCCTCCAAGAATTTGTAGCATACCTTCCAGGATAACAATGTTTGGCCAACACTGTTATACATAATTAAGACTTAAAAAGAAGCTGGTGAAGCAATTTGCTGACAGAGAAATTGGGTGTGAAGCCATCATGCTGCTAGCACTTTGGTTGTCTCAATTCTCCCTGTGCTTTTACCTCTTTGCTTCAAGATAGCAAGCTAATAAAAAGACCATCTTGTTTCTGTCATGCAACATTTGGAGTTTTGTGTGGTAATTCTTGCCTGGTTATGATGGTGCTCACTCTATGCAAGCAATAATGCTGCCTAACCTATTGGCCATAAAATTGTTGTAACATGGCCCCAGAGAGTGTCAAACACTAGTCAGCAAGATGTTAACCTCTTGTAACTCTTCAGAATACCTCTCATGAAACCCCGTGGTCTTTGGCTGCCAATAAGCTGCCTTCTCACACGGACTAGATGTTTGTTTTGACGTTGTGTGGTCTGTATTTGACTGATCCTTGGTGGAATATCTTGATTTTTAACCTAATTATCTTTTTTGTTTGGAGTATACAGCTTCGTGATGGGTAAAACTTATGTCTAAAGGTTTTCCTCTCTGATGCCCATGTTGTGGTTAATATGTTGACAATGTAAAGTTTGCAATGCACCCTTAGATGTTGGTTGATCTGCAGCATGCCTTATTCCACCACAATTTTCCTGGACTCGCATGAACCCACCAAGGCCTACATTTGCCAAGTTCATTGGTTCTTTTTGTTGACTGTAAGTGTTTCTTCCAATTTATTAATGTACCCTTTTCAGAACTAATACACTTGACAAAATGAAACTGTTCCAAATGCCAGAAAACAATTAGGAAATGCACTGCTATGTAAGTACACTGAGATCTTGCCTTGGAACCTGAAAAGCATTCTAATAAGAGAGAATGACAAATAAGACCTGCATAATGTAATGGATTTTGACTGTACAAAAAGACAACTCAATGAACAATAATAATATACAGGGTCTTCTACATCTGTGTCAAAACCACTTCGCTTTCAGTATAATGTGGCTTTACTATTTTTCTAGCAAAGGATGGCTTACCAAGTTACCACATACTACTATAAGGACAATGTTTACCTTTCTTATTTCATCTCATACAAAAGTTTACTCAAAATCTACAGGACAGTTTTATGGCATGAGTTTCAAAGGGATGAGGCCAGGTACAAGTCCCAGGTGATTTTGGAGGAATAGACACCTCTCAAATCTGGCAATTCTAGCCAAAGGAAGACCACTCTTTGCAGTGTAGCCACAAAAAGCATATTTTCTGAAGCACTTCCAAACAAAAGGAAGCGCGGTGTAAATTCTGTCCCTTCCCAAGTGTTGGACTATTAACACTCCAATAACATTTAAGAATAGTAATTAATAATTATTTGTTTACAGGTCACTTTATATGTGATATGTGGCCAGTGTAACGGTTAGATGTTATGGTTAAACGTAAGGCAGTTAACCACCTTAACCACTTAGGATGTTATAAATTGTAATGTGACATGATGTAAATGTGTGGGAGAAATGTATACGGTGTAGCATTATTAATGAAATCTATATTTTCTATTCTCTCCACCTCTATATCTCTTATATGTTTGTGTACCACCCTAGAATTCAATGCCGAGAAGAGGGCACCTAATGGCAGCATAAAATGAAATTAATTAGTGACACTCTAACAAGGGCACCAAATGGTTTGTTAATTTTATTGGGGATGAGTTTTGTATGCCATAGATCTTTCACAGCCCAAGAGTCAAGGAGCCCATGTAGAGATATATAGATTTTACTATTTACTAATGTTCACTAGTGTCCAAAAGCAGCAAATGGGACTGAGAGATACAATATATCCAACTGGCTGTGAAGGTATAGAGCGACAAGGACCTGTGCCACTCCATATGCTAATCTATTAAATGAAAGTAAGAAAATAAACTTGCATGAACAGACAAAATCATGGTCTAAACTATTCAATAATATTTGCAATTACACACTATGCCTATAAGATAACAAACAGGCTCAGAAAAAATGTTAACAGTAAAAGTGGAACATGAAATGGAGGAAACAAACAGAAATGTTAAATGATTTACCAATACCAGGTAATGTTGTGCTAAGAGTAAGTTCAGGAAGGAATTCAAAATTTTCCAGCATACAGTGGGTGGACAGTAAAATAAAGAAAGTGTATTTGCAATGATTTATGACCGCATATATCCTGAACATTTTCAGTTAATTCATATAATATTTAAGTAGGACGGGTTGATTTGAGTTTGGAGAATCCACAATAACAGAAGAAATCACAGTGGGCCTCACTGACTTGTCATTTCAGATATATTGCTCAATGCTCATTTTAACAAAACACTAACAAAGCCAATTGTAAAGGATGTTTGTAGCAATTACATTAAATGATACTGCCCTTAAAATACTGAAACTAGAGTAAGCAATGATGTACTTTCAAATTACTTCAGTTGATTCGGAGGAGCTTAATGAAACATGACTTGAGTCAAATCTGCATGGGGGAAAATTCATAAACTTGTAAAATAGCTGGCTTTGGCGAGTGTTTCACAGTACGTTCACCTCATACTGTACGAGGTTCCACATTGTGATTTTCATCAAATTTGATGGAGTTTGCTGGTGGCTCCTTGGGGCCTTTGATGGACTTGGGGAAGATACACCTTCATTGAGCTTCTTCTCTTCTTGGCATTGGAGATCTTTGGTTGAGGATTTTCACTTCTCTTCTTGGTGGATAGTCATGGTGGTCATATCATGGTTTTAGTGCTACTTCCATGTCTTGCTTGATTGATCACTCTCTTGAAACATGATTGGATGGGGGTATACTTGATGATTGGATGGAGCTAGCACTTTGTTATGATGTTGACGTGGTGGCATGATGCATGTTGCATTGGTGGGATTTTCCTAGGTGATATAACTTAATGTTGTAACATTTGCTAGACATCACCTAGGGGGAAATATGTGTGATGATGTTAATACCCTCGATGATGTACTTTTTAAAAATTTTCCTAAGTTTGAGTTAGAAAGGGGTATTACATATATTTTGGTGATCTAGCCTTTTCCTAAGGTTGGATGATGTGTTTTGATGTCATGATCCCTTGGTGGTGGTACACCCCAAGTTGGGCTTTATGTTTTGTCGGAATTATGGTGGGGGGTTTTACTAGGGAAAATATCTTTTATCTGCACACATGTTCATGGTGATTTAATAATTCAAGGATTATTAGAGGTGGCCTATGGTTATTAATCTTTGTGCACACATGTTGAGGTTGATTTAACCATCCAATCATTAATTTAATCCATTTACCTAGGTGAAGGTTATTTTCTTAGGCAACCTACTTCATTTGGAATCCTTACGCACTTGGAGGGGTTATTTGGAGGTTATTTGAGGCTACTTTATGGAGAGGATGGCACACCTCTCTATGGCACAGATTCCATGGCATTCATGCATTATCTATTTTTGAGAGGATGGCACACCTCTTTTGGTTGGTTGAGCATCATTATGGATGTGGCTATGAAGGAGAATTTTATTGTCTATTGATAACTACTTTTGCACACTTGTCTAGGGCACCATTTCCTTGTGCACATGGTTTTTGGGATCAATCGATGGGTTTGAAAAACAACACATGCTTTTGGCACATGTTTTGATGGAGTGTAGCCAAGCTTGGCACATTCTTCTAGGGTGCACTTCATTTGAAGGATAATTTATTATTTGTTGGTTGGATGAAGTGACCTCGTGGCACATTCTTCCAGGAAGCACCTCTCCTAGGTGCTCTTTCTTCATTGTTGCATGGTCAAAGATGGTTATTTCAGCTACACTTGGCAACATTTTACTTCTCTTGGAGAGTGCCCTCTACTCTTTGACCTGGCATTAATATTATTTTTTTTGGAGGTTGTTGTGTAGGAGTTTTGGAGGGCATGTTGTTCTTGAAGGGCCACACGTGCATGAATGTAGTGTTGAGTTTTGTGTACCTTGGGAAATGGTCCCCTTGTGTTTGTGAGTCTATAAACACAAGAGGGAAATGTTTGACCCTTGTACCTTTACTTTATGATCTAATTTCACTGACTTAGTCACTTAAGTCATAAAGTGAAATTTGTCACTTAAGTCATAAAGCG
The DNA here is from genome assembly GCA_000966675.3 of Picea glauca. Classification (NCBI taxonomy): domain Eukaryota; kingdom Viridiplantae; phylum Streptophyta; class Pinopsida; order Pinales; family Pinaceae; genus Picea; species Picea glauca. The sequence goes on from JZKD02S1966928.1 coordinate 14,580, forward strand.
ACAATTAATTCACAATGTGGGTGAATTAATAGACATAAAGCAAACTATGGAAACTTGAGCAAAGTGGGTTTCTATGTGAGATTCTTGAGATGAGATCTCACCCTTTGATTAGACTTGGCAAGAGTTAATCTTAGCCATTGATCTTTTAGGTTTGGCCTTGGAAGGCTAAAGGGGGCGCATAGGGCAAATGGGAGATTCATTCTTCACTTCATGAGTTTTGGAGAGGAGGAGAAGAGAGGTGCACTAAGAGAGTTAGGGCACACTGTTTTGGTGAGGAGTAAAGCTTGTTGGAGCTTCCATGGAGGAAGGGCACACCATGCTAGTTGGAGGGCGCTACTAGTGAGTAGGGTCACAAACTAACAAAGGGGGCGCAAGATTTGAGAGGGCTTTATCTCGGAGATGACTTGACAGTTGTAGATGGGTGTACCATTTGGCAAAGGGGGTGCAAAGGCACTTCACAACAGCTCAGACTTCAAGAGGGCGCAGCTACTTCAGCAAACAGCCATAAAGGCAAAGGGGCACACTTTTCAAGGAACCCATTGCTAATCTTGAGAGGAGATAGCAACAGTATACAGGTTCCTTTGTATTTTCTTTATTGTTGTAGCATTAGCTTTCAGATCTCATTAATATAATTCTGCTCCAAACTGGTTTTCCCCAGGGGGGTTTATCTAGGGTCGTGTTGACCAAAAACCCATGAGTTAATTTGTCATGTGTGCTTAGTTATTATCAGCTGTAAAGTAGTTAAAGATCTAAGAGGGTATTTCATGTTTTAAGGTTATGCATGTGCTATAATTGTTCAGCCTAAACTAACAATCAAACACTTGCAAGAGCACCCTTAAAAGAGTATGAAATCATCGGTCTAAAGGCAGATTTGAGGGGGGGAAATCAGAACTGTTTGCTGTCCTAAAACAGCAGCAAGAACAGTTTCGAACCTTGAACTTAGAGCCCAACAAGAGGTCATATGACAGACCTGTTGGGCAGCTTTTAGTACCTCAGAAATTTTTCATGTAGTTGGTCTGCTTTCTATATTCCGAGCTTCTTCTTGGAGGGTGCACATGTGGATACTATCATCTTGCTATTTTTGGAAGGGTTTGTCTTCGAGGAGCACACTCTTTTATTATTTTATTGCTTTCTTGGAGGCCTCACTTTGGAGGAGAATATTTTATTGTTTGGTGGAGTTGGAGATTGTCACTACTTCAGTATTCTAGCATTTGTTGAACTTGTTTCGTAGAAGTGCTTAAGGATGATTATTAAATTGTTTTCTCACTCGTGCACCTTGGAGGGTACACTTAGTGAGCCTTTTCTAGGTAGACCTTGGAGCACAACCTCCCATGTCAAAGAATATTATATTGTATTTCACTTGCGTGCACCTTAGAGGGCACATCATATGTGGAATATTTGGCATCTTGACTTGGTAATATTTCTATCTTAGAGGTGCACCCCCTTCATTGAGCTTTAACTTGTATATTCCTTGTATTTCTAGATGAGGAGACCTCCTTTGGAGAGAATAGTGTCTACATAACCCTGACATGGTCAACTGTTGATTGAGGATGGATCTAACTACTCCGTTATTGTATTATTGCTTGACCTGTCATGGATCTAACAACAAATCAAGTGCAGCACAACAGCTGCATGCAAACCGAGGCAGCACACAGGCCATATAGTAGATCCATACAAGGTCGTATAACAAATATGTACAACAGCGACCAACAGCAAGTCGGCCACATGTGTGAGCTGCTGCATTTATTACAGTAGCAGATCGTACAATAGGTCGTACAGACAGCCTCAGTGATCAGCAAGCACACAAATTGAGGCGTTGTAATTTTCAGGTTTGTTGTGTATTTGTGGTTTTCTTTCTCAGAGCCATTTTCCCTATAAGGGAGCTCTTGTAAGTTCTGAAGATATTTTGAATGATGAACTGATCTTGAAGAGCAGAAATAATTTTGTATTGTGTCTGCTTTTCTAGTTTCCGCAGCAAAAAAGAGTTAATAATTCTAGTAAAGTAATCTAGATCTGATCTGTTTGCTTAGTTTGTTAGTTTTAGAGTAATTAACATGGTATCAAAGCTCTTTCTCTGAGAGAAAAACAGATCCAGTTTATTCAGTGCAGATTATTGCAGCGAGCTTGAAGGAAAAAGCTCAGGACAGCCATGTCAATCACTTGTGTGAAGGTTGAGGACCGACTTGATGGGGTTTCGAATTTTCTGCCTTGGAAGGAAAGACTGATACTACTCCTAAAGAAGCAAGACTTGTGGGATGTCGTGACCAGCGGTATTCCTGTTCCAGCACCAACACAGACTGCAGCGCAGAGCGCACAACAGGTGCAGCCAATAGTAGATATGGTTGTACATGCAGTGTTGTAGAAGAAAGACAAAGGCACAGAGGGTGATCCTTGAAGCTATCAAGGATCCTCTGATCCCACATGTGTCAAAAAGGGCCAGTGCCAAGGAGATGTTTCATGCCTTAGTATCACTTTTCCAAACTGATAACATGAGTTAGAAGATGATTCTCAAAGCCAAGCTTAGAGAATGCAGAATGACCCACTCTGACAATGTGACCAGCTACCTTATAAAGATCACACAGATCTGTGACTAGCTTGTAGCTATTGGAGAGGTTGTACTAGATGCAAAGCTAGTCAATGTTGCTATGAACGCGTTCACCAAGGCATGGGAACCATTCATCATGGGCATCTATGCCCGGAAGCATCTTCCCAAGTGGGAGAGACTTTGAGATGATTGCATTCAGGAGGAGACTCATAGAGAGTCCAAATCCGGCAAGCAGGGAAGAGGTAGGAGACAAAAACTTAGCCCTTGTCAGCAAAACCAAGAAAGGCAAAGGGAAAGTTTTTGTTAGGAAGGGTGGCAATCAAGGAGAGGGGCAGCAGTCTGGGCTGAAGAGAGACATGAGAAAGATCGAATGTTACATTTGCCATAAGAATGGCAACTTTGCTTCTCAGTGTCCAGAAAGAAAGAAAAGCAAGGGGAAGTTGCAGACAGTTGCAGCAGTAGCAGAGACACAGCTGAGCGAACTTGCATCAAAGTTCGAGGGTGATTTTCCACTCATGTCTTGCCTTTCTACCAGCACTAAAGGCCATAAAGAATCGGTCTATCATCAATGTGATAAAGGCCATGATCCATGATCAGAGTTTGCCTTTGTTTGTGTGGGCCGAGGCTTGCAACACAGCTGTGTATTTGCAAAACAAGAGCCCACACCGAATACTAGAGGATGAAACACTGGAGGAAGCATTCACAGGCAGGAGACCTAAGATAGGACATCTCAGGATTTTTGGTTGTCCAGTCTATATCCACATCCCTGTGGAGAAGAGGACAAAGTTGCAACCCTCGAGAGAGAGGGGCATCTTGGTGGGTTACAACAAGGATTCAAAGGCCTACAAAGTCTTCCTGACAGATCAGCGGAGGACAGTGGTGAGCCGAGATGTCAAGTTCGAGGAGAACTTGGCATCTAGGAAATCTCAGGATCTACCCATAGTTGCAGAGGGGCCACGGGAGGTGGGCCCAAAAGATGAGCCAAGAGCAGTGACTTCCAGTGCAGGGAGCCAGACTCCAGAGGAGGTGGAGGAGCAGTCATCCCCTTCGACTTCAATCAGGAGGCCCAAGTGGTGTGAGCAAAGCTTGCAGGATGCTCAAGAGCAAGTCAAGCCTCCTAGGACCACATTCCGGGAGAGAAGACCTCCTTGAAATTTTCTGACATATATGGCTTTGATGACCATCATCATAGACTCGGAGCCCTCCAGCTTTCAGGTGTGGAGAGATGTCATGGTTGAGGAGCACAACTCCATCGTGAGGAATGATGTCTGGGAGATTGTGCAAAGTCCAAAAGGGAAGTCAGTGGTGACTTCTAGATGGATTCACAATGTAAATCATGCAGCAAATGGCAGTGTGGAGAAGTACAAGGCCAGATTTGTGGCTCATGGGTTCTCTCCGAAAGAGGGAGTAGACTACAAGGAGACCTTTGCTCTTGTAGCCAGATACTCCTCTATCCAAGCAATGATTTCTATTGCTTTTGAGATGGGGTGGAGCATCCATCAAATGTATGTGAAGACCACCTTCCTCAACGAAGTCATTGAGGAAGAGGTCTAAATCAAGCATCCACAGGGCTGAAGAAAGTCATGTATGGACTCAAATAGGTGCCAAGGGCCTGGTATGCCAAGATCGACATCTATCTGCAGGGCATGGGCTTCACCAAGAGTAAGGCAGATCCCAATCTATACTTCTTACTGGTTGGATCTTAGCCCATCATCTTGGTGTTGTATGTGGATGATCTTATTCTGACAGGGACAGAGAAGTTGATTGCAGGATGCAAGTCAGAATTTGAGATGAAGGATATCGGACCAATGCATTACTTTCTGGGACTTAAGGTTTGGCAGCGATCAAGGGAGATCTTAGGGGAAGTACACTCTTGAAATCCTAGAGAGATTCGGGATGGAGCACAGCAGACCGATGGCCACTCTGATGGTGACCAACCTGAGTAAGACTGATTATTCAGATTAAGAGTTCGCAAACCCCAGACAGTACCGACAACTGATTGGCTCGTTGATGTATCTAGTCAACACTTGACCAGACAATTGCTTTGTTGTTAACACCTTGACTCAGTTGGTGGAGCCGAGGGAGGCTCACTGGGTTGCAGCAAAGCACGTGCTCAGATGCTTGCAAGGCACAGTAGGATATGGATTGCAATACCTTGGTGGAGATGGTGCGAGGTTGCAAGGCTACTCAAATTCAGATTGGGCAGGCATTGATACAAATCGAAAGAGCACTTCTGGGTGTTGCGTTAGTTTGAGGTCAACAAACATTTCTCGGTTCGGAAGTAGATCTCAGTAGCACTGAGTTCAACTAAGGTCGAGTACATGGCGGCCAGTCTAGCTAGTTGTGAAGCCATCTAGCTTCGCAAGCTACTCACAGGATTGTTTGGTCAAGAGCTTGAACCAACAGTGATCCACTGGGATAACCAAAGTTGCATCAAACTCTCGAAGAATCTAGTGGTTCACGACAGATCAAAGCACATCGAGATCAGATACCACTTCATTAGAGACAGGGTGCGGAAGGGAGCAATCAAGCAGCGAGCTCCAATATATTCCTACAGATGAGTAGTTGGCAGACATTTCAACCAAGCCCTTGGTGAAGGGCAAGTTCGTCTTCTTCAGAGACAAGCTTAGAGTGGTGGAGAATACCTTCCTCACTAAGACGGAGTGTTAGTGACTATAGCTCAAACAGGTATTTCCGCAAGGGTGTCTACTTGTGGAAATAGTCATTTAATGTATCATATGTTTTTTCTAGAGTTCACTTTATTAATTAATTAATAAAGTGACTTATAATTAATAAAGTGACAAAGTTGGGTCACTTAGTGATTTAATTAAAAGAGAGACATTGATCTCACGGTTAGATCTTGATCATTGAGATTAGGTAAATGGCTCAAGTCAAAATTATAAGACAGCAAGGGGCAAAGGACAAAGACACATTCATTATTCACAGCAAAGTGAGTAATTTGGCGAGAAGACAAAGCAGCTACAGCAGAAGCAAATCGAGTGCAGCAGAATAGATGCACACAAACCGAGGCAGCACACATGTTGTATAGAAGATTCGTATAGGGCCGTACAGCAGATCCGCATGATCGTACGGATCGGTACAGTAGCGACTAACAGCAGGCCGGCCGCAAGTGGGAGCCGCAACATTTATTACTATTAAATTTACATGCAGCAGCGAGAGCCATTCTCCTTAGAAGATGGCTAAGACCCTAGACAAGATCTAGGGCCCCCA
>JZKD02S1966939.1:36144-64694 GCA_000966675.3 Picea glauca
GAACGATGAAGGGGGGTCTGGAATGGAACCCTGGCCGTAGATCTGGGCACGCAGATCCTGGTCATTCAAATATGCCTGCTCCTTAACTTCATGCGTCGAGAGTTTTCCCTGATGCACGGTCGAGACTACTCCATGATCAACGAACCAGATTCTCTCGAGAATTCGCCCATCGGGAGTTCTCACTCCTTTGCTCTCGAATTCCTGGTAACCGAAACACGACGAAGCTCGACTGCATGCCACATGTGTCTGTTGAAATGGACGGCCCCGATCACTTCTGCGATACATGTGATGTCCTCGGCGCTAATCCTTGCACAACTTTGCTAATCATGAATTCCTGTTGATCGTTGATCTGCTTCCTCGATGAATCCTGACCATTGAAAACAGATCTTCGCCCGCTCACTTGACTTTGAACCTCGAACGAGATTTTATGTGATATGCGCTTGGGCACTTCTAGCATAAGCTGCGGATAATCGCCCTTTGGTGGGTTTTTAGCCCGCCTCTTCACCTTTTGCGCCAGGGGCTCGACTTAGGAGAGAAAACAACCTATACCAAAATTTGTGCTAACACTTCCCATCGAGAAAATAGGTTATACAACCAGCAATCCATCTCTCAATCAAACATTTTCAACAGTCGTACCCCAACAAATCCAACGGTCAACGAGCTGGGAAAATCGACGATCCTAAGTCCCTCAACACATTAAAACCACATGATGGATAAATCCTTGCTAGTTGTCTACCAAACACTCAGTAGATGGGGTCCATCACGAGATCTATGACTCAAATCTTGTCGGATTGACACACAAGTAAATCAACGGTCTTCACCAACTCGGGCTTCCACCATTATGAAATACCCACTCTCCACGACCTCGTGATATCTCGAACATAAATATTTCGATGAATTTGATGATTGTTGGACCTCCATATCCAACGGTCAGGGATATATCAGACTGCATAACCGCCTGGTAGTTACTCGACACCACTACTTTCTGAGGGTTCCTCCTTTGGGATGGATTCTCACCAGATCCAATGGCTCAGATATCATCGGCCTCATCATCAATAGATTCACAGTTCTTACCACTCTCAACTTCTTGTCATAGTGTTTCTCTCATAGGAAGTTCCATCCAGTCCTTCCCGCAGAATTTCTTGAACTCTAGTTTTCTGACAAGTTTATCAACTCAATGCTCGACAGATCTATAGTCTAGATCCTTTCAGCTTACCCTCCCAATAGATCAATGACTCTCATCGAATTGGAACTTTCCCATCGGGAAGTTCACCTTGACAAGATTTTTGGGTTTTTTCGAAGGTTCCTCCTCTTTATAAGCTTCCTTTGAAGCCCACATATCCAACGAACAGTTGAGATCAGTTCTCCTCACTGAATCAACGACTCAAGTTTTCTCTTATGTTCTAATAGGGATTCAATATGGTCATAGGTTATTCTAAGGCTTAACAATCCATGGCCTTCCTTGGCACCACTCAGCAAGGGTTTCATCTCAAATCCCTTGGGATTTTAACCCACTTCCTCAATACGTAGGAAGCACTTCATCAAGGCCCCCCGTAATGAAGATTTTCATATCCTACAAGCTTTCCATTCAAGGGATAGAAATAATGCATGGTTACAGGTCTTCATTGACCTTACATACACAATCATTACAAGTAATCACTTAACCTTTTAAAAGAGATTACATTACACCATCAAAACTCAGATTTATCATTCATTTAACATACCACAACTATCATTGAGAAAGAATGTAATTTCATATTCATTATTAACACATTTTCTAGATACCTGGGAAAATACTTGTTTGTTTTCAATATCAACCATCCAACTAACTTAGAGTGAATTCCATTCCACCCAACCATAGACTATGTTGGACTTTTGCCTTTCTACAACAATCCATATGTGTGCCAAGCCATGATACCACTAGGGGACTCTCACACGTTGGATAACGAGTCAAGGAATCGGTTAGGAAGGTTACTCTCCTTCACTATAGTGGAAATTGATCTTGCAACCTCCATGATCTTACCAGCACCTTCCCGGCTAGATTTCATCTACACAAGGGAGTCCCTTCTCTGTTACATAGTCCCTCAATGCACTCCCCTTACGAGTGTCGGTTTCCTTCAAGCAAGCACCAACCCATGACCCTCTTTGCTCTAGTCTAGATATGGGTTTTTTTGTTCTAGAGTGGCCATTCATATCTTGGGAAAGCTCCCTACATTCCTCAAGAAAACTTCCTAGTTCCTCTTTTTCTCAGGTTTGTGTGTGTGAGTTGTGGCTGCTCATTCACATTTCACCATACCATTTGTTTGTGAGTCTCTCATACATTTGTATGTGTGTTTTTCTATGTATTTTTGTTTTTTTGTGTGTGTTCTCATGTTCACACCCTCTTCCTCCTCATTCCTTTTCCTCTATTGGAACATTCTCCTTATTCCTAGAGATCCCCACTCGCTTCTGTCATAAGAAAACCCGTAGGGTCAAGCTCCTGAATAGAAGGGGCAATTATGTGTACTTAGAGATGACAGTTGCAACTGACCCTTCTCTCTTCTGAGTACAAGTTGTGAAGGAAATCATAACTACTCCAACTACCCGACTAGATGCCATTAACAAGTTTCTTGCAGTCATGGTGGATAGGGTACTTCAAACAGATTCAATCATTCAAGGTTGTGCAGGTGTAGATTGGGTTTCTAGGAAAGATTCTTATTTTCTTCATATAAACTTCCCAATTTTCCCCTCACCATCTCCCACTCATGGTATCATGGCCACTACTGCCAGGATTCCCTCTTAGTCAGCCAATATCTATTTTCATTAACATAAAACATGACTACAATCTTCATCGATTACAATGCATGAAGTCTTAAGCATAATTACAGACTTGGGGAAAACTAGGTGTTACATTCCCCTCCTCCTTGAGGAAACACCGTCCTCGGTGTTTTTAACACCATATATACAATTTATACAGAAAACAAAAATGGGTATGCCATCCTCATTGCATCCTCCAGTTCCCACATGGCCTCATCTACTCTAAATTGGTTCCATTACACCTTGACCTGCATAATGGCTCGGTTTCGTTGAGACTCAGACTGGATTTCTCCCTCTGGTTCCACCTGTATCATAGTCCAATCAATAATGTGATTGTAATCATTAATATGCTTCTTTAATAAGGATACATGGAAGATATTGTGAGCTTTAACAATAGGTGGTAGAGCAAGTTGGTATGCCACTACTCCCACTCTTTTCAAGACTTCAAATGGTCCAAAATAGCGAGGCGCTAACTTGGAACAAGTTCCCATTCTTAGGGAGATCCTTTTATGTTTCACTCAGATATACACATGATCCCCCTCCTTTAATTCCTTATGAGTTCTTTTGTTATCTACATAGTTTTGTTGTTTGTCCTAGCTTGCTTTTAAATTGTGCCTTGTCCTGATCACTTCATGTCTCATTTCTCTTAACAGATCTGGTCCAAGTTTGATTATATTTACCGTATTATCCCAACTAATTGGAACTCTACATTTTTTTCAGTACAGAGCCTCGAATGGACTTGTCTTCAATGATTCTTGATAACCATTGTTGTAGGAAAACTCTACCAAAGGTAGATATTCTTCGCACTGTTTGAGCTTATGCATAGCATGCATCCTTATCATGCCTTCCAACACTATGTTTACCCTCTCAGTTTTTCCATATGTTTGAGAGCGGTAGGCTGTGTCAAATGCTAGTTGCATTCCAAAACCCACAAACAATCCTTTTAAGAAATTCAATGTGAATTTCGCATCTCTATATGAAATAATGGTCTTGGGCATACCATGCAACCTAAAAATTTCTTTCATAAAGAAATTAACAACATCTATAGCTTTAAAAGTGGACTTGATTGGAACAAAATGAGTTGTCTTGCTTAGATTATCCACCATTACCATGATTGCATCATGTTGTGTAGTTTTTCTTGGCAATCCTATGATGAAATCCATGGAAATAATCTCCCACTTCCATTCTAGGATTTGTAATGGTTGCAATACTCCTTCAAGGTGCTTATGTTCAATTTTGACCTGTTGATGCTCTGGATACTTTGCAATATACTTTATGACATCCTTTTTCATTCTTGGCTAGTAATATAGTTTCCTTACTTATGTTATCATTTTATGATAACCATGATGACCCAAATAAGGTCTCCTATGGAACTCGTCCATAATGAGGTGTTCCAACTTTGTTGAATCAGGTACATACAACCTGTTGTTATACAACAACAAGTAATCTATTGTAAGTTGTTATTCATCATACTTCTTCATGTTTGATTTCTAATTCTTTGGTTAATTTTAGACTCACACATGCTCATTGTTGTTGGGTGTACCATCTGCACACTTCGACTGAGTGCATCTGCCACTCAGTTTTATTTTCCCTTGATATGTTTGATCTCGAAATCAAATTCACTGATTAGTGCCATCCACCTATCATGTATGGTATTCAACCATGGTTGATCAAATATATATTTTGGTCCAAATGATATGTCATCAAGACAAATATCCTTCCAAGCAAGTAATGTCTCCACATTTTTAATTCATGCACAATGGCTACAAGCTCTAAGTTATGAGTAGCATATCATTTCTCATGCTCATTCAACGTCCTTGATTTGTAGCAAATTGCATGTCCCTCTTGCATAAGGATTACACCAAGTCCTTCCTTGCAAGCATCAGTGTAGACTAAGAAATCTTTCTCAAGGTATGTGATCTTTAAAACAAGGGCATTGGTCAAGAGGTGTTTTAGATTTTGAAAGTTGGCCTCACATTCTATTGACTAAACAACTTCATCCCTTTTCTCTGCAATGAGGTAATGGGATGAACGATCTTGGAAAATCCCTTAATAAACCTCCTATAGTATCCAGCTAATCTCATGAATGACTTTACCTAGGTTACATTATGTGGGGCTTGCCAATCCATGATTGCCTTGATCTTTTGATGATATACTACCACTCCCTCTTTTGAGATTGTGTGACATAAATAATGGATTTCCCTTTGAAATAAGTCACACTTGCTATATTTGGAATATAGATGGTGATTTTTTAGCTCGTGTAGCACCAACCTAAGATGTTCCTCATGTTCTTCCTTGCTCTTGGAATACACAAGGATATATTCAACGAACACAAGAATGAACTTATCCAAATATTTGTTGAGAATGGTGTTCACCAAGCACATAAAGGTGGATGGTGCATTGGTAAGCCCAGAAGACACCACCACAAAATCATAGTGTATGTATCGCGTTCTAAAAGTTGTGTTGTGGATGTCTTTGTCCTTAATCTTCACTTGATTATATATTGATTTCAAATCAATTTTTGAAAAGATTGTAGCTCCTCTGAGTTTATAAAAAAGATCATCAATCCTGGGCAATGGGTACTTGTTCTTGATGGTCATATTTTTCAACTGTCGATAGTCAATACACAACCACAAGGTACCATCCTTTTTCTTCACAAACAACACTTGTGCTCCCCATGAGGATACACTCGGCCCTATATACCCTTTATCCATACTTTATTTCAACTACACCTTTAACTCCACCAACTCTGGTGCACTCATTGTGTAGGGTACTTTTGATGTTGGTATTGGTCATGGTACAAGATCTATTGAAAAATCAAGATCTCGCTTAGGAGGAAGTTCAAGTACCTCCTCTGGGAACACATCTTTAAATTCCCACAACACTTGTTGATCCTCAATTTTCAACTCGTTACTATCGGTTGCATTTAGTACTTGTATTGCATACAAGAGACACATTTTCAGCTAAACTTCTTGAGTTGCAATGTTGATATCTACCTCGTTGATACAGGATTTTGAATACCTTGCAAAGCCCTCGTGTTGCCTTCACTATCTTCACATTCCAAGGTATTTTCATAGCATTTCAATATTTCTCTATGGAGAGCTTACCATTTCATGCTTATACACACATCATATGACCCTAAGGATAGGATGTTTAAGGCTCATTGTGTCTGCAGTCCATTCATTTCAAATAGACATGCCTCTATTAATTATGTTACCTTTTGCTTAGTCCTTGTGGCTAACTTGACCAACCACGATTTCACATGCTTTTTCCTCTACAAAGAATGTGCTTCAACAACTTGGGGTGAAACATAGCTAAGGTTAGAACTAGGGTCAATCAAAATAGAAATGGGTTGTTTGGAAATTACACCTTCCAACTCCACCATGGAAGCTTGGTGGTTTGCTTACCAATTCTCAACACACTCTTCGCCACATCATTGATCGTAGTAGTTTCTTGAACATGGTAAACTATTTTACTTTCATGTTGTTTGCGATGGAAATCACTTAACAAATGTGCCTCTCCACAACCCCAACATTGTAGAGGTCCTTTATTTTTCTCCTCAACTTTCTCCCATACTCTTTGTTGGCCTATTCCCACTCTAAGATGGAAAATTTTGGTAGTGCATACTTCTACTTGGATGACCAAACTGAGAACCTCTTCTCGAATTCTTATATTGGGACGGTTTGAGTCCCTTCCTCTGAAATCTGAGTTTATATTTTCTCTTACAATCCTTAAGAGCCTCCTGCCTATGCTTGGATTGGTCATAGCAACACTTGGCCTTTCTAATTGTATCTTCTAAGGTCTTAGGCTCGTCAAACTCAATTCTATCTTGATAGGACTATGGTAATCCACTAAGGAAGCATTGTATCCATACTTTCTCATCCTTGAGGTAGGGAACATACCTCAACAACTCCAAGAACCTCTTGGCATAAGCATCCATTGTAAGTTGTCCCAACTTATCTTCATGTAACTCCTTAATTTTACCATCATAATACTTCTCTGATAGGTATGCCTTCCTTAGGTCTTCCCACCATATGGAAGCTCATCCATTCATATTGAAAACAACTATCTTTGCCTTCATATTCCAAGTAATTATGCACTAAAAAATACTTCCTTAACCCCAACAACCAAGCCTCAGCCTCTCCCCCTTTCTTGATTTCTCCATCAAAGGTAGGTGGCTTTGCCTTCTTGAATTGTAATATCAGAGAACTCTGTGAACATCTGTTCTTTTTCTTCTTGGGAACACTTGACCCAGTGTCATTGTTAGATAGCTCCTCTATAATGATCTTTCCATTAAATGACTCTATGGAAGTATCTCCACTAACTTTTCTTCTCTTAGCATCTTTGTGCCTTTTTCTGGAAGAACTCCTTCCCACATTATTATGAGCTGATCAATGCTTCTAGACATTCAAAGGGCTATGTAGCTTCTCAAATGTCGTAGTCCTACATTGTTAATCGCTAGACCTTGTTGCAAATGATATTGATTCTCAGACAGACTTTGTAGCAATACTACATTTTATTATGCCTATTCAACCTTAGATCTCATGAGCCATTCATTGTCTACTTTCATACTCCTTACTATGGCTACCAAATCTGCAGGGGTTTCTCTGGCCGTCCTACCGTTAGATTCCTCATCTCGGAAATGCGAGGTTTCTTCCATAGTATGTTGCAACATTCACTTTTATTTCCCTTTTCAGTATGTCCTACACACTGAAAACAACAAAACACTATTATCAAATGCATAAAACTCTTATCCTTGTTAAGCGTTAATCTACTTTACCAATCCTGGACTAGGATTCCTTTCTTGTTGTCAATTATGTTCAAAATTGTTGTTAGCACTCATTAACACAGTTAAATTATTCAAAATTAAAACATAGACTTTCATCATATAAAATTTTGTAAAAATTTATTCAGCCTTGGTGAGCCATTCAAGCCTAGAGTTTGAACATTGTTATGATACCACTCAATAACACACTTGACCCCCTAAACCCTACTTAGTCTAGTGGGATGTTAAAATTTATCCTTTCAATGAGATTCTAGTCTCAGTCTACACCCTTCTTGACATCAGTCTCATGTGGCAGTCATATGGACTTCCTCCATGTCATTTGTACCATTGTACATAATGATGTGTGTGTTATCGTGGCATTGATGTGTCCTTAGACTCGTCACTCTTCCTTGACGCTCCTTCGACGATATACAACCACACATACCAAGAAATAAACTTTCAGATCGAACGAATTGGATTCACTTGAATCGTGCTAGATCAACGGCTAGAGGTGAGTCGAGATTCCTTCCCATAGGGGAAAATAGGTTATACAACCCGCAATCAATCCCCCGATCCAACTTTTCTGACAGCCTTACCCCAACAAACCCAATGGTTGGCGGACTAGTAAAATCGATGGTCTCAATTCCCTCAACACCTTAAAACCACGTAATGGTTAAAGCCTCACTTTTTCTCCACCAAACACTCGGTAGATGGGATCCACCATGAGATCTATGGCTTAGATCTCGTTGGGTCGACACGCAAGAAAATCAACATTCTCTGCCCACTCGGGCTTCCACCATCAAGAAATACCCACTCTCTGTGACCTCGTGATCTCTCGAATGACTCTTCCCAAACATAAATCTTATGATGGATCTGATGGTGTTCAGACCACCATATTCGATGGTCAGGGATATATCGAACCTCATAATCACCTCATAGTTACCCTACACCATTATTTCATTAGGGTTCCTCCTTCAGGATGAATTCTCATCAAATCCAATGGCTCATATCTCATCAGCCTCATCACCAACAAATCTACGGTTCTCACCACTCTTAAGTTCTTGTCATCGGGTTTCTCTAATGGGAAGTTTTGTCCACTCCTTCCCATGGAATTTCTTGAACTCCACTTTTTTAACAAGCTTATCAGCTCGATGCTTGACAGATCTATGATCGAGATCTCGTCGGCTTACCCTTGTGATAGATCAATGACTCTTTTTGTCTCGAAACTTTCCCATCGGGAAGTTCACCTTGACAAGATTTTTGGGTTTTCTCGAAGGTTCCTCCTCCCGATAGGCTTCCTCCGAAGCCCAAATCTCCAACAAACGGTCGAGATAAATTATCCTCACCGAATCAATGACCCAAGTTTTATCTTGGGTTCTAACAAGGATTCAACATGGTTATAGGTTATTCCAGGGCTTAACAATCCATGGTCTTCCCTGACACCTTTCTGCAAGGGTTTCATATCAAATTCCTCAGGATTTTAACCTAGTTCTTTGATACATAGGCAACACTTCATCAAGGCCCCCCATAGTGAATATTTTGGTATCCTGCAAGCTTTCCATTCAAGGGCTAAGAATAATGTAGGGTTACAAGTCTTCTTTGACCTTACATACATAGTCATTACAAGCAATCACTTAACCTTTTAAAAGAGATTGCACTACACCATCAAAACTCGGATTTATCATTCATTCAATGTACCACAACTATCATTGAGAATAGAATGCAATTTCCTATTCATTAATAAATAAAAAATCAGATACCTGGGAAAATAGTTAACTATTTTCAATATCAACTAGCCAGTTGACTATGTTGCACTTTTGCCTTTCTATACCAAGCCACCCTCGTTCCAGGCCATGATACCACCAAGGGACTCTCACAAGTTGGTTAACGGGTCAAGGAATCAATCATGAAGGCTATTGTCCTTCACTACACTGGAAATAACATAAATCCCCTCTTCCCACTGAGCTCAGGGCCTCCATGAGCTTACCAAGCGCCTTCCCAGCTAGATTTCCTCTACACAAGGGAGTCCCTTCTCTACTATAAAGTCCCTCGACACCCTCCCCTTACCAATGTCAATTTATTTCCAGCAAGCACCAACCTGTGACCCTCTTTGCTCAAATTTGGATATAAGTATTATGTATTCCAGAGTGACCATTCATATATTGGGAAGCTTCCTATTTTCATTAGGAAAACTTCCCAGTTCCTTTATTGCTCAGGTATGTGTGCGTGAGTTGAGGTTGCTCATTCACGTTTCACCATACCATTTTTTTGTGAGTCTTTCATGCATATTTATGTGTATGTTTGTGTATTTTTGTCTTTTTGTGTGTGTTCTCATGTATGCGCCATATTCCTCCTCATTCCTTTTCCTCTATTGGAACATTCTCCTTGTTCCTCCGGATCCCCAATTGCTTATGTTAGAAGCAAACCCCTAGGGTCAAGCTCCTAAATTGAAGGAACAATTATGTGTATTTATGGCTGACAGTTATAACCGACCTTTCACTCTTCAGAGTACAATTTCTAAAGGTAGTCATAATTGCTCCAAATACCCAATCAGATGACATTGATGAGTTTCTTTTAGTCAGGGCAAAGAGGGTACTTCAGACAGATTAAGTCATTCAAGGTTGTGCAGTTGTAGATTGGGTTTATGGGAAATCTTCCTATTTTCTTCATATAAATTTCCCAGTTTCCCCCTCACCAGCTTCAACTTGTGGTATCATGTCCAGTAATGCAAGGCTTCCCTCTTAGTTAACTTATTGGTGTTTTTATTAACATAAAAGACGATTACAATCTTCATCAATTACAATGCATGAATTCTTAAGCATAATTACATACTTGTGGAAAACGGGGTGTTACAATCCGCTGCAACATTTGAAGAACTCATGGCACTGTAGATGTTATGAATTCGTTAATAAATACATAACAAGAATTGAATAAGTGGTTGATCCAACCATGCTTGGTATGCTTTCTCTTTGACCTATGCTTGTATAATAGCCTTCTTTTGAGTTGACATTGTAGTGGGGTGTGATAGTAGATAATAGACATGTCACTTATCATCCTAATCTTGATTGCAAAAATATTGAATATTAAATAAATGATATTAGTAAACACGGTGCATTTAGTATGTTCACACATTATACCAAAAATTTATTTGAAGCATGGAAATTTCTTTCCAATATGCATGCAACCAACCACTTTATAAAAAAAATGTCAAATTAAGAAAGAAATTTTCAAGAATCCATTGAAAAAAAAAATACAATTATTTAATGATCTTTTTCTTATCCCCCAATGGGACATATAAAGGTAGTCCCAATACAAGCCACCTTTTATGAGCGGTTGGTGATATACGAACATTGTAGTTTATTAATAACTTGTCAACAAGAGACATACTATGTATTACACGCAAAACAACAAATATTGATACCTTCCTTTTTATAAAGATTTGTCTGTCATTAGTGTTCCTCAAAAAAAAAATTGCACTATACAATGAGCACCTATAGTGATTTATGAACCTTGTAATGTCGCCATGAGTACATGGAAAACCATCGAAATATAGTACGTTCTCCTATCAAAATTTCCAGGAAACATAACCATTCATGCACATACTATGCATGGAACCACTATGTTTGTATTTAACAATATTCAAGTAATTAGACAAACTATAAAGACAACCACAAAATGGGATAAGTGATATTGAATGCTTGGGAGGAACGAACAAAAGTGAAAGGAAAAATAACCCAAGATTTGCAACATTTATTTTATACTGGGCAATCATGTAATTGTTACCACAAAAGGAGAATTTAGTCCCAACATTGGGCATGGGTAGGGAAGACAACTAGGTGCCATACAAAGTGTGATAATAACATGATTGGTTTTTACTTTTTAGTTGGATAGGAAGAGAGAAGTCATCACTACCCTCCAACGATTGAATCGACCTTGGTGCGTACTTGGACATTTTTGCTCTCACCTCATATAACTTTCTACATCTCCTGCTAGAGATGTTTTGGGTAGTATTAATATCATACTTTGGCTCATTGTAACTCTTGTTTGTCTCTATAGAAGGAAGTAGGTTAGTCATTTCAAATGAAATGCAGTTGATTTGGCTTCCAACTTTTCAACAAAAGAGCATATGGAAGTGTTCCTACGTCTCTTTTCCATCTCTCCTATTAGATTCTTAACAGTGGGAGGTATCAAACCTTCAAGTTTGGGTGGTTGGCCATTAACATAAAGTACATTGTGACATATCAAGGGTTCAACATCAACCCTTTACAATTTGAACAACTAAATACTACCAAGGTGTCGTAAAACATATATAGTTCATCACAAAGTACCACTAGCCCATGGTGGTTGCTGGAAGATGGCATGTTATAGTTGGCCAAGTAAAGTGGCTCTCCATTTTCATCTACCATATTCCCATGATATCTTGCCCCATATAAGAGATGGTAACATTTTTTATAGGTTGGACTAGTGGAATATCCTCCATTTGAACTTGACCCCGAATCAGGATCCTATAAACTCAATGCACAATTATTCAAATTCATGTGTAAAGGTAGAAAATATTCAATTAGACTAACAAAATATAAACAAAACCAAAACTTACTTCAAAGGACAAGGGAGAATTTGGTGAACTTGGAAGGTTATGGAATAAGGAATCTAAAGAACTGGCCATTTGATATTATTACTCCGCCTCTACATTTGTGTCAAAAACACAATCAATACATGTTAGCATTCTTGAAAGAAAGTGCGAGAAGTATGTAACATTCTAACTTTAAACACACTTCAAAGAAATTTTTTATAAGTGGTCGATGCACCTATATAAATTAGGTACATATGTGTGGTTGTCCATACGAGACGCACTGATGTGCTTTAATTTATAGCAAATTGGAAAGAAAGCTACACTAAAACTTCCACAAAGTATTATTTGAGAGGGTTTACACTTCCATCCCCGCTGGAAATATGTAACTACAATTCATTTCAATCATTATAGTGCATTCATGTACTTAATACCAATGGACACATTGTGTGCCTTTCATTTTAATAGATAATATGTTTTTCATCAATTTGTCGAAAAATGAAATACAAAAAAGAGTGATATTTTTGTTTTGCGCACATGAGTTAAATAAAACCCTACTCCATTGTTTTTCCAAAAGTTAGAGGGGAGACTACGCAAGAGACAGACACTGAGTAAGATATTGGAATGGACAATTTTTTTGAAAAGGCATAATTAAAAAGGGGTCATTGTGGATTGTATATAAATACATAAAGGAGAAATTTAAGTATGCAACATTATTCTCTTCATCTCAACCAATTTTCCCTCGACTAATTCATAAATTAAAGTATGCAGATTTTCACAATTGCTCATAATGTTTTTTTGTAATTATGGAAATAAACTGTGTATGGAGTTTTTGAAACATCCAACATTTTGAGTGGACACTCCACCCATCATCAAGGACTGTTGAAGCAACAAGTATGAAAAGAGTATTGGGGTAGGGGGTATATAAAGATGAAGATAATATGACAGTTAGGGGAATCACGGTGCTAGTCTTGGTAAAAATGCATCTGAGATCAGGTCGGTGGCGGTGCTGGTGGATTCGAGTGAAAGAAGGAAAGAGTTGAGAATATCGACAATGTTTAAGAAAGGCAAGATCAACAAGTCTTTTCATTATTTTGGTTCATAGGTTCTCAAACGTTTTGGTCTCTTTGATACAATCCTCTCCATAGAGGTTTAGAATCAAAGTATGCAGATTTTCACAGTTCCTCATAATGTTGTTTGTAACTCTAGAAATAAATTGTGTATGGAGTTTTTGAAACATCCAACATTTCGAGTGGACACTCCACCCATCATCAGGGACCGTTGAAGAAATAAGTATGAAAAGAGTGATGGGGTAGGGGGTATTTAAAGGTAAAGATAATATGACCGTTATGGGAATCGTAGTGCTAGCCCTAGTAAAAATGTGATTAAGATCAGGTCGATGTTGGTGCTAGTGGATTCGAGTGAAATAAGGAAGGAGCTTAGAATTGCGACAACATTTAAGGAAGGTAAGATCAACAACTATTTTCATCATTTTAGTTTGGAGCTTCTCAAACATTCGAGTCTCTTTGAGACAATCCTCTCCATAGAGGTTTAGAATTAAAGTAATGCAAATTTTCACAGTTCCTCATAATGTTGTTTGTAATTCTGGAAATAAATTGTGTATGGAGTTTTTTAAACGTCCAACGTTTCAAGTGGACACTTTATCCATCATTAGGGACCATTGAAGCAATAAGTATGAAAAGAGTGTTGGGTAGGGGTTATATAAAGGTGAAGATAATATGATCGTTATGGGAATTGTGGTGATAGCCCTAGTAAAAATGTGATTAAGATCATGTCGGTGGTGGTGCTAGTGGATTTGAGTGAAAGAAGGAAGGAGTTGAGAATATCAGCAATGTTTAAGGAAGGTAAGATCAACAACTATTTTCATAATTTTAGTTCGGAGCTTCTCAAACGCCAGAGTCTCTTTGAGACAATCCTCTCCATAGAGGTTTAGAATTAAAGTATGCATATTTTCACAGTTCCTCGTAATATTGTTTGTAATTCTGGAAATAAAATATGTATGGAGTTTTTGAAACATCAAATGTTTCAAGTGGACACTCCACCCATCATCAGGGATTGTTGAAGAAATAAGTATGAAAAGAGTGTTGGGATAGGGGGTATATAAAGGTGAATATAATATGACTGTTAATTATCAAGATGGAAGTTTTTAAAGCCCAATGATCATTTGGGTGAATGGAGGTTGTAGCAGATGTTTTTTTTCCAGTGTTTTTATTGTTAAAACACATTGGTGTGCCCTTACATAAAACATCCTAGTGTGTACCTAAAAATAAAATGCATTGGAGCAACCTTACATAAAATTCCTCGATGCGTACATAAAACCAAAAACACATCAGTGTGCCATTACATAAATGCCCCAATGTGCACATAAAATGAAAAGGCATTGGTGCACCATTACATAAAATGCCCTAGTGCATACATAAAATGAAAAAGTGTTGTTGCGCCATTACATAAAATGACCTTATGCATACATAAAATGAAAACACACTGGTGTGTTTATATTTGTTATGCCCTGGATTCCCATTTTGTTGTATGCAGCACTGGTGTGCTTTTATCTTATGTATATCCCGATGCTTGTATAATTCATATGTGTTGGTGCATGCATTACCCTGTACACATAAAGGTATTGAAATTTCAAATATTCGAGGTGAGATGTTGGCATCATTCTTTGTTTTGAAGCACTGGTGCTTTTATTACATATAAAGCATCGATATGTTTATTTTGTTTAAAGCACGTTGGCGCGCAATGGGCAGACCCGACGTTCAACATTAAATCACCAACAAAAGCCTAAAGATATTGTCCCTTTCAGCATCACCCGCAAGCAAGTGAAGTCTCACTCGAGGTACCTATGGGGACTGTAGGAACCAAGCTTCCGGGGTCATGAAGGGAATGGAGATCGTTCTAACATTCATTTTGAATTAACATTCATTCAACATGTAATATACCCTGTGTGTGAAATCATAACAACATATTGATGCATGACAGATTCATCTTACTTAATCATTCAACATGTGTGTGGAACCATCAAATACATATTCATATTAACCTATAAGCATCTATTACATGTGCGCAATAAACAAAGTAAACCAACACATCATGGCAACAAACACATCAAAACACGGGAATTTAACGTGGTTCACCCCAACTGGGCTACGTCCACAATGAATGGATTCTTATAATATTCATTCATATTCAATCCTTACAAAAAGTGTGCACTGTGCTCACATAAGATTCCTCAATCCTACCCAAAATTCTCTATATGTTCGCACATATAGTGCACACTTAGCTCGATATCCCTATCATCGTATCTCTCTTTCTTACTTGCCATCCTCCTCTACCCTAAAACCACATTACATATTTATACATTGATACTACAGATTATCTCATTACAAAATGGACCAAAAGGTCTAACTGCTTCTAACTAATTTTTGTCTTTTGCACGTGTTGACCCCTGAAAATGTGCTAATTGTCTTCCTTTCATTTGCTTGCGCTACTCCTTAGCAAACTTGTCACATGGTTTTCTCCTGCGCAATTCCCAAAACTTTTCCCAAAATGACCTACTCCAAAAGGCCCCCAACACTCACTTGTGGCTCGGCCTGAGCCACTTCAGGCTTTCTTCCAGGTCTCCATAAACTTCTAAAATGTTTCCCTTGTAGTTGTGATCTTTTTCCTTGCTTGTATTTCTTGTTGTGCAATTCCCTTGGTTGTCACTACAGTAATATGGGTCTTCAATTTTTCTGCACTTTCTTGTACCGCCAGCTTGACCATGCCCTGCGCAACTACTAATTCTACTATCACCTTGTATACTTCCTCCTGTTGTATCTCGATCTTTTGTGTGTGAGCCTGTTGCTTTGCCCTCATCTAGCTCATCTCTGAGTATAATTTTTTTTTTTTCTGCTATTGTTGTCATATTTTTTGTTGGTGGTAAGGTGCTCATCACTTCCTTAAACTTATGCGCCTTGTCCTGTGCAACATGTAGCTTCTGCCCAATTTCCTGCAGCTTTGCGTCTTCTGTCTGATGAGTCCATTCTTTCATTCTTTCTTTGTATATCTTGGAACACTCTGCTTCCAGACTTCTAATTTTCTCTATTGTTGTTGTCGTCATCTTCTTCCTTTGCTCTCTTTCCTCCGGTGGAGTGTTCGGTATCTATCGTGCTTCTAAATCAATAATCTTCATGTGAAATCCATGAATGGCTTCATTAATATTTGTGACATGTTCTTCTAAAGGAGTGTCTACCTCCATAGACACTTCTGGAATATTACTATAGACCCCCTGAACCGCCTACTTCAATATTTATGTCCTCTATGTGGCCTCCTCCCTCTCCATCCTAAGTTTATCATATTTTTCCTGTAGCGCATCGTTTTCTGCAACTACCTTAGTCAACTCCATCAACATTGACACTGCGTGCAATTGAATATCCTATGTGATGCTCATCTACAAACCATGTAATACTTCTATGGGTAACTAAGATAACACCAATTCAATATGACTAAGTGCCTTTGCATGCTCCTATAACTCTGTCGTAGGGAACTCTAAAGCTCCTGTCACTATCTTCATCACCTGAAGCTCTCTTGATGCTGCAGATGGGTGAGATGTCATCAATTGTGCCTATGTGGTCTTTGTTGTACTCTTTGTCTTCTCTTGTTCTCCTATTCTAACTTCCACTATCCTAGTTGTCTCCAAAATCTGTCACAGTGCGACTATATGTTCTTGCATGTCTGGGTGCCTTTCTTCTTGCTTATGTGTCGCTTGCTCAAAATCCTCCTTCGTAACCTCCTTGACTTGATCTACGATCTTGTCTAAGTCATCGTCTGTTAGTATTGAATGGCCCTTTCCCTCACAACTTTCCTCTCCTTGTGTTGTTGGACTATTTTCCCCTTGTCTATGTCTTTCCTCTTCTCTCTCGGACATGGTATAGTCTTTTGTGTGTCACCTGCACCTTTTCCTGGGTTTCCCTGTCCTTCTTCTTCCTCATGATCTCCTACTTCTGCTACTTTTGGGTGTTGTGTCTCTGGCTGCTCTGTTTCTATCGTTGGGGTATTCCACTCGACATCCCAATCTTCCATGATATGTCCCATTTCTTCTTCAGTCACCCTATATCTCATGGTCAGTTATTCCTGAGTTGGGTTCTTCTTCGCTTGAATGTACATATGATGGTGGCTTGCCTTAAAACACGCAACTTCCTTGTACGCTTCTATCACTTGTGGTAATATGTGTGGTGTATCTTGAATGCATTGTCGAATTACCTCCTTATACATGTAAAAAGTGATGTTGATATCTAGTTGTCTCTCCTTGTGCGCAGTATGCCACAAGTTAGTGTATCTCATTGTCAGACAAGATCTATTCACAACTGATAGAAATTGTGTGTCTTTCGGCTCCCTCCAAGCCACTAATCCTTTCAATATTAACAACCATGTGTAGTGGAATTATGATCACTTATCATGTGCCTCTTTGCAATCTATCAAAAATTGATTTAACAGGAAAGTCGCCCAATTCATTTGTACACCTTCTACACACTTCTCTGTCACTACTATCACACCTGTCGACACTTGATCATTGCGACACTTCCTCGGGAATTTTCAAGCCAACACTTGGGTTGTAATCCTGATCCACTCACCATTGACATACGCTACATCAATTATGCACGCTCCTCTATACGTATCAAACTTCTCTTTCATCCTCTCCGACAAAGCTTTCTCGTTCGACTTATCTGTAAAAAGTGGTGATGGGTCCTCCCCTGCCATTGGCAACCCTATTATTTACGCAATCAACTATGTATCTATGGACATGACTCCGTCCAAACATAAGTATCCTCCATGGACACAAATTAACAACATCTTAACATAGGTGTTGATCTTGGCACTCCTACCAAAGTGCGAGATCTCTAACAAGTTCAAAATCTATGATTTCTCCAACCTTGTTGCCCAAGTCTATGGCTCAACCAAGATAAAATATATCTCTGAGAAAATGATTGTCTTCATATATTTCTTTGGTGTTAACTCCAATAACTTCTTCTCATTTGATAGGTTGTGATCTACAAACTTGAGATTTTCCATTGTGCCTAACATATCTTCTTCAACGAATACTCCCAGTGGAATTTTTTGCTCCACAAGCTCATATTTTACTTCCTTTTGTAACTTGATTGGCTTCCCTGTCAACTTTCTCGATGGTAGATAATTCTTCAGAACGCTGGTCGAACTCAACTCTAACTAGGATGCTCCCAGGGTTCCTAGGGTTTCTTACTGTATAGGTGCTACGGGTGGCTTGGTGTGTTGTTTCTTCATTCTTGATGTTCATGTCGTTGCTACCTTGGGCGGTGCCATATCTCTCTACAACACAGTTCCCTCGACAACTAACTCCCTCGGATCAGTGTGTGTTTTCTTGGCTCTCTACTCTCACTACTCTCAAATGACAATAACTTCCCTTTTCATGCCCTAAACTTGTAGTCTAATCCAACTTGCACTCTCATTTAATTCTTTCCACACTCTGCAATAAATTCATATTATTCAGTGGATCATGGTCTAGATCTTTCCAGACTGTCATGGTCTCATCGTCGCTTTCCATTTATGACTACGGGTCTCCACTACTTTGTCGTTATGATCACTCTTTAATGCTTGTCCTGTATTGTATGCTTTTTAATGCATTTACCACCCTCTGCGCATATCTTTGTCTCACTTCAATCATCAATCCTGCACACAATTCCTTCCTCTTTATATATCTCTGTGACATTTTATGGATTTATTTCCTTACTCATTTAACCTTATGCATAACTTCAACCTTCAACTTCTTTTATTGTTTTTCTTATTTTCTTTTTCGTTATGTAATATAGTATAAAACAAGTATTATGGTACACATATTGCGTGCTCATACTAGTGTGCGAAAGTACAGTTATCCCTATACAGTTTCAGTCAATTGTCGTTAACCAGTCCTTCCACAACTTATCCATTCAATTTCTCCAATTGAACAACACTTGCATCTGTCACAAATCTGATCACATATGGACCTAACCAATGCAGCTAAAACTTTCCAAGGTGTTGCCAAAACTTGTTGTCGTAGAGAAAAACTAACTCTCCTGTGTAAAACTTCTTATGTTTAATGTGTTTTTCATGCCATCCTTTCTCACGTGCTTTTTGAACTTGTTGATGGAAACCTGTGACAAACTGGTCCTCTTCTAGCTCTACTAGCTCTAATAGTCTCTTTTCAACTACATCAGAATCTGTAAGCTCTATCAGCACAACAATGCGGAGGCTTGGTATTATGAATTCCATAAGCATATCCACTTCTTGGCCATACACTAGTCTGAATGGGGTTTATCCTATCAACTTCATACTTGTAGTCCTCTACGCCCATAACAATGTTGGAATACTCAAGTCTGAATCATCTTAGCTTACATTACACACCTTTGTTAGTGCATGCTCCAGAATCTTATTGAATGCTTCTACTGTTTCATTTTCCTGAGGATGATACTATGTACTCTTCTAATGATGGATATGAAACTCCTATGTTAAAGATGCAATTGCCTTATTCATAAAATGAGTTCCTTGATTGCTCATAAGTATTTTAAAGCATCCAAACCTTGTCACTACATTTTCAAACAAAAACCGTGCAGTTTTCTTCATGATGCAATCCCTGATTGGTTAATCTAGATGGATATCGGTGGCCACCTACTTATGCCACTGGCTCAAAACATGGGTTTCCACCTTGATAGTTTGTCTACAGTTTTGTGGGTCCTGAACTTCCAAGGTCATTTTTAGGCCCTAAACGACGTTTTTTGGACTCGACAGCACCAGCATATATCCAGAGGCAATTGCTAGGCCGAACAAAATGTGTTGTCCTTGTCTAGACCTTTCCAACAAGTTATCGTGCACCCCAAACAAAGATTGTATGCCTCATTGTTAAAAAGGAATCTAGAACCTCATTGTAAACATCATCTTCTTGCAAATGAGCGTAGCCATCACATCTCTTCTCATATATAAGCTGCCACCATTCTAGCGAGTTCATTCACTTTGTATTTTTACACTTTTTGTACATTTCTTTCATTGATAAAAATTGTGATTGACAATATCTCTATGTTTATGGCAATATATATGGGTATTTACTTATTATATTTTCGCCTTCATTTTGTTCTCAAAAAATTTGGATCATTGATTCTACTTCATCCCATCTTATCAAGTAATCTATTGCAGTAATGATGTATTTGCCTACTGACCTCTTTGTTGGTGGATTAATTGGTCCAACAAAATCAACGACCCATTTATCAAAAGTCTATAATGTCACATGTGGTATTAATGACATCTCATCTCTCCTTAAAGGCTTCCCAAGTCTCTAATAGACATCACAAGTCTTACAAAACTCCTTAGCATCCTTAAGAAGAGTAGGCCACCACAATCCTGTGCGCAAAATCTTCTAAGTTGTTGCTTTTCTTGTGTAGTGACCTCCTGCAACTCCTCCATGTGCCTCTGACAATATCATATATCTTTCATGTTCTAATACACATTGTCGCAGAATACCATATGCGCCTAACTTATACAAATTTCATGTTGTAAGTTGATAGTTCGATGCCTTCACTACTAACTTCTTCTTTTGCGCAATTGTAAACTCGGATGGGGTTACTCATGTACTCAAGAACCGGACTATGTCTGCAAAATAGTCCTCAATCATTTGTATTGTAAATAAGTGTGCATNAGATCAGGTCGGTGGCGGTGCTGGTGGATTCGAGTGAAAGAAGGAAAGAGTTGAGAATATCGACAATGTTTAAGAAAGGCAAGATCAACAAGTCTTTTCATTATTTTGGTTCATAGGTTCTCAAACGTTTTGGTCTCTTTGATACAATCCTCTCCATAGAGGTTTAGAATCAAAGTATGCAGATTTTCACAGTTCCTCATAATGTTGTTTGTAACTCTAGAAATAAATTGTGTATGGAGTTTTTGAAACATCCAACATTTCGAGTGGACACTCCACCCATCATCAGGGACCGTTGAAGAAATAAGTATGAAAAGAGTGATGGGGTAGGGGGTATTTAAAGGTAAAGATAATATGACCGTTATGGGAATCGTAGTGCTAGCCCTAGTAAAAATGTGATTAAGATCAGGTCGATGTTGGTGCTAGTGGATTCGAGTGAAATAAGGAAGGAGATTAGAATTGCGACAACATTTAAGGAAGGTAAGATCAACAACTCTTTTCATCATTTTAGTTTGGAGCTTCTCAAACATTCGAGTCTCTTTGAGACAATCCTCTCCATAGAGGTTTAGAATTAAAGTAATGCAAATTTTCACAGTTCCTCGTAATGTTGTTTGTAATTCTGGAAATAAATTGTGTATGGAGTTTTTTAAACGTCCAACGTTTCAAGTGGACACTTTATCCATCATCAGGGACCATTGAAGCAATAAGTATGAAAAGAGTGTTGGGGTAGGGGTTATATAAAGGTGAAGATAATATGATTGTTATGGGAATTGTGGTGATAGCCCTAGTAAAAATGTGATTAAGATCATGTCGGTGGTGGTGCTAGTGGATTTGAGTGAAAGAAGGAAGGAGTTGAGAATATCAGCAATGTTTAAGGAAGGTAAGATCAACAACTATTTTCATAATTTTAGTTCGGAGCTTCTCAAACGCCAGAGTCTCTTTGAGACAATCCTCTCCATAGAGGTTTAGAATTAAAGTATGCATATTTTCACAGTTCCTCGTAATATTGTTTGTAATTCTGGAAATAAAATATGTATGGAGTTTTTGAAACATCAAATGTTTCAAGTGGACACTCCACCCATCATCAGGGATTGTTGAAGAAATAAGTATGAAAAGAGTGTTGGGATAGGGGGTATATAAAGGTGAATATAATATGACTGTTAATTATCAAGATGGAAGTTTTTAAAGCCCAATGATCATTTGGGTGAATGGAGGTTGTAGCAGATGTTTTTTTTCCAGTGTTTTTATTGTTAAAACACATTGGTGTGCCCTTACATAAAACATCCTAGTGTGTACCTAAAAATAAAATGCATTGGAGCAACCTTACATAAAATTCCTCGATGCGTACATAAAACCAAAAACACATCAGTGTGCCATTACATAAATGCCCCAATGTGCACATAAAATGAAAAGGCATTGGTGCACCATTACATAAAATGCCCTAGTGCATACATAAAATGAAAAAGTGTTGTTGCGCCATTACATAAAATGACCTTATGCATACATAAAATGAAAACACACTGGTGTGTTTATATTTGTTATGCCCTGGATTCCCATTTTGTTGTATGCAGCACTGGTGTGCTTTTATCTTATGTATATCCCGATGCTTGTATAATTCATATGTGTTGGTGCATGCATTACCCTGTACACATAAAGGTATTGAAATTTCAAATATTCGAGGTGAGATGTTGGCATCATTCTTTGTTTTGAAGCACTGGTGCTTTTATTACATATAAAGCATCGATATGTTTATTTTGTTTAAAGCACGTTGGCGCGCAATGGGCAGACCCGACGTTCAACATTAAATCACCAACAAAAGCCTAAAGATATTGTCCCTTTCAGCATCACCCGCAAGCAAGTGAAGTCTCACTCGAGGTACCTATGGGGACTGTAGGAACCAAGCTTCCGGGGTCATGAAGGGAATGGAGATCGTTCTAACATTCATTTTGAATTAACATTCATTCAACATGTAATATACCCTGTGTGTGAAATCATAACAACATATTGATGCATGACAGATTCATCTTACTTAATCATTCAACATGTGTGTGGAACCATCAAATACATATTCATATTAACCTATAAGCATCTATTACATGTGCGCAATAAACAAAGTAAACCAACACATCATGGCAACAAACACATCAAAACACGGGAATTTAACGTGGTTCACCCCAACTGGGCTACGTCCACAATGAATGGATTCTTATAATATTCATTCATATTCAATCCTTACAAAAAGTGTGCACTGTGCTCACATAAGATTCCTCAATCCTACCCAAAATTCTCTATATGTTCGCACATATAGTGCACACTTAGCTCGATATCCCTATCATCGTATCTCTCTTTCTTACTTGCCATCCTCCTCTACCCTAAAACCACATTACATATTTATACATTGATACTACAGATTATCTCATTACAAAATGGACCAAAAGGTCTAACTGCTTCTAACTAATTTTTGTCTTTTGCACGTGTTGACCCCTGAAAATGTGCTAATTGTCTTCCTTTCATTTGCTTGCGCTACTCCTTAGCAAACTTGTCACATGGTTTTCTCCTGCGCAATTCCCAAAACTTTTCCCAAAATGACCTACTCCAAAAGGCCCCCAACACTCACTTGTGGCTCGGCCTGAGCCACTTCAGGCTTTCTTCCAGGTCTCCATAAACTTCTAAAATGTTTCCCTTGTAGTTGTGATCTTTTTCCTTGCTTGTATTTCTTGTTGTGCAATTCCCTTGGTTGTCACTACAGTAATATGGGTCTTCAATTTTTCTGCACTTTCTTGTACCGCCAGCTTGACCATGCCCTGCGCAACTACTAATTCTACTATCACCTTGTATACTTCCTCCTGTTGTATCTCGATCTTTTGTGTGTGAGCCTGTTGCTTTGCCCTCATCTAGCTCATCTCTGAGTATAATTTTTTTTTTTTCTGCTATTGTTGTCATATTTTTTGTTGGTGGTAAGGTGCTCATCACTTCCTTAAACTTATGCGCCTTGTCCTGTGCAACATGTAGCTTCTGCCCAATTTCCTGCAGCTTTGCGTCTTCTGTCTGATGAGTCCATTCTTTCATTCTTTCTTTGTATATCTTGGAACACTCTGCTTCCAGACTTCTAATTTTCTCTATTGTTGTTGTCGTCATCTTCTTCCTTTGCTCTCTTTCCTCCGGTGGAGTGTTCGGTATCTATCGTGCTTCTAAATCAATAATCTTCATGTGAAATCCATGAATGGCTTCATTAATATTTGTGACATGTTCTTCTAAAGGAGTGTCTACCTCCATAGACACTTCTGGAATATTACTATAGACCCCCTGAACCGCCTACTTCAATATTTATGTCCTCTATGTGGCCTCCTCCCTCTCCATCCTAAGTTTATCATATTTTTCCTGTAGCGCATCGTTTTCTGCAACTACCTTAGTCAACTCCATCAACATTGACACTGCGTGCAATTGAATATCCTATGTGATGCTCATCTACAAACCATGTAATACTTCTATGGGTAACTAAGATAACACCAATTCAATATGACTAAGTGCCTTTGCATGCTCCTATAACTCTGTCGTAGGGAACTCTAAAGCTCCTGTCACTATCTTCATCACCTGAAGCTCTCTTGATGCTGCAGATGGGTGAGATGTCATCAATTGTGCCTATGTGGTCTTTGTTGTACTCTTTGTCTTCTCTTGTTCTCCTATTCTAACTTCCACTATCCTAGTTGTCTCCAAAATCTGTCACAGTGCGACTATATGTTCTTGCATGTCTGGGTGCCTTTCTTCTTGCTTATGTGTCGCTTGCTCAAAATCCTCCTTCGTAACCTCCTTGACTTGATCTACGATCTTGTCTAAGTCATCGTCTGTTAGTATTGAATGGCCCTTTCCCTCACAACTTTCCTCTCCTTGTGTTGTTGGACTATTTTCCCCTTGTCTATGTCTTTCCTCTTCTCTCTCGGACATGGTATAGTCTTTTGTGTGTCACCTGCACCTTTTCCTGGGTTTCCCTGTCCTTCTTCTTCCTCATGATCTCCTACTTCTGCTACTTTTGGGTGTTGTGTCTCTGGCTGCTCTGTTTCTATCGTTGGGGTATTCCACTCGACATCCCAATCTTCCATGATATGTCCCATTTCTTCTTCAGTCACCCTATATCTCATGGTCAGTTATTCCTGAGTTGGGTTCTTCTTCGCTTGAATGTACATATGATGGTGGCTTGCCTTAAAACACGCAACTTCCTTGTACGCTTCTATCACTTGTGGTAATATGTGTGGTGTATCTTGAATGCATTGTCGAATTACCTCCTTATACATGTAAAAAGTGATGTTGATATCTAGTTGTCTCTCCTTGTGCGCAGTATGCCACAAGTTAGTGTATCTCATTGTCAGACAAGATCTATTCACAACTGATAGAAATTGTGTGTCTTTCGGCTCCCTCCAAGCCACTAATCCTTTCAATATTAACAACCATGTGTAGTGGAATTATGATCACTTATCATGTGCCTCTTTGCAATCTATCAAAAATTGATTTAACAGGAAAGTCGCCCAATTCATTTGTACACCTTCTACACACTTCTCTGTCACTACTATCACACCTGTCGACACTTGATCATTGCGACACTTCCTCGGGAATTTTCAAGCCAACACTTGGGTTGTAATCCTGATCCACTCACCATTGACATACGCTACATCAATTATGCACGCTCCTCTATACGTATCAAACTTCTCTTTCATCCTCTCCGACAAAGCTTTCTCGTTCGACTTATCTGTAAAAAGTGGTGATGGGTCCTCCCCTGCCATTGGCAACCCTATTATTTACGCAATCAACTATGTATCTATGGACATGACTCCGTCCAAACATAAGTATCCTCCATGGACACAAATTAACAACATCTTAACATAGGTGTTGATCTTGGCACTCCTACCAAAGTGCGAGATCTCTAACAAGTTCAAAATCTATGATTTCTCCAACCTTGTTGCCCAAGTCTATGGCTCAACCAAGATAAAATATATCTCTGAGAAAATGATTGTCTTCATATATTTCTTTGGTGTTAACTCCAATAACTTCTTCTCATTTGATAGGTTGTGATCTACAAACTTGAGATTTTCCATTGTGCCTAACATATCTTCTTCAACGAATACTCCCAGTGGAATTTTTTGCTCCACAAGCTCATATTTTACTTCCTTTTGTAACTTGATTGGCTTCCCTGTCAACTTTCTCGATGGTAGATAATTCTTCAGAACGCTGGTCGAACTCAACTCTAACTAGGATGCTCCCAGGGTTCCTAGGGTTTCTTACTGTATAGGTGCTACGGGTGGCTTGGTGTGTTGTTTCTTCATTCTTGATGTTCATGTCGTTGCTACCTTGGGCGGTGCCATATCTCTCTACAACACAGTTCCCTCGACAACTAACTCCCTCGGATCAGTGTGTGTTTTCTTGGCTCTCTACTCTCACTACTCTCAAATGACAATAACTTCCCTTTTCATGCCCTAAACTTGTAGTCTAATCCAACTTGCACTCTCATTTAATTCTTTCCACACTCTGCAATAAATTCATATTATTCAGTGGATCATGGTCTAGATCTTTCCAGACTGTCATGGTCTCATCGTCGCTTTCCATTTATGACTACGGGTCTCCACTACTTTGTCGTTATGATCACTCTTTAATGCTTGTCCTGTATTGTATGCTTTTTAATGCATTTACCACCCTCTGCGCATATCTTTGTCTCACTTCAATCATCAATCCTGCACACAATTCCTTCCTCTTTATATATCTCTGTGACATTTTATGGATTTATTTCCTTACTCATTTAACCTTATGCATAACTTCAACCTTCAACTTCTTTTATTGTTTTTCTTATTTTCTTTTTCGTTATGTAATATAGTATAAAACAAGTATTATGGTACACATATTGCGTGCTCATACTAGTGTGCGAAAGTACAGTTATCCCTATACAGTTTCAGTCAATTGTCGTTAACCAGTCCTTCCACAACTTATCCATTCAATTTCTCCAATTGAACAACACTTGCATCTGTCACAAATCTGATCACATATGGACCTAACCAATGCAGCTAAAACTTTCCAAGGTGTTGCCAAAACTTGTTGTCGTAGAGAAAAACTAACTCTCCTGTGTAAAACTTCTTATGTTTAATGTGTTTTTCATGCCATCCTTTCTCACGTGCTTTTTGAACTTGTTGATGGAAACCTGTGACAAACTGGTCCTCTTCTAGCTCTACTAGCTCTAATAGTCTCTTTTCAACTACATCAGAATCTGTAAGCTCTATCAGCACAACAATGCGGAGGCTTGGTATTATGAATTCCATAAGCATATCCACTTCTTGGCCATACACTAGTCTGAATGGGGTTTATCCTATCAACTTCATACTTGTAGTCCTCTACGCCCATAACAATGTTGGAATACTCAAGTCTGAATCATCTTAGCTTACATTACACACCTTTGTTAGTGCATGCTCCAGAATCTTATTGAATGCTTCTACTGTTTCATTTTCCTGAGGATGATACTATGTACTCTTCTAATGATGGATATGAAACTCCTATGTTAAAGATGCAATTGCCTTATTCATAAAATGAGTTCCTTGATTGCTCATAAGTATTTTAAAGCATCCAAACCTTGTCACTACATTTTCAAACAAAAACCGTGCAGTTTTCTTCATGATGCAATCCCTGATTGGTTAATCTAGATGGATATCGGTGGCCACCTACTTATGCCACTGGCTCAAAACATGGGTTTCCACCTTGATAGTTTGTCTACAGTTTTGTGGGTCCTGAACTTCCAAGGTCATTTTTAGGCCCTAAACGACGTTTTTTGGACTCGACAGCACCAGCATATATCCAGAGGCAATTGCTAGGCCGAACAAAATGTGTTGTCCTTGTCTAGACCTTTCCAACAAGTTATCGTGCACCCCAAACAAAGATTGTATGCCTCATTGTTAAAAAGGAATCTAGAACCTCATTGTAAACATCATCTTCTTGCAAATGAGCGTAGCCATCACATCTCTTCTCATATATAAGCTGCCACCATTCTAGCGAGTTCATTCACTTTGTATTTTTACACTTTTTGTACATTTCTTTCATTGATAAAAATTGTGATTGACAATATCTCTATGTTTATGGCAATATATATGGGTATTTACTTATTATATTTTCGCCTTCATTTTGTTCTCAAAAAATTTGGATCATTGATTCTACTTCATCCCATCTTATCAAGTAATCTATTGCAGTAATGATGTATTTGCCTACTGACCTCTTTGTTGGTGGATTAATTGGTCCAACAAAATCAACGACCCATTTATCAAAAGTCTATAATGTCACATGTGGTATTAATGACATCTCATCTCTCCTTAAAGGCTTCCCAAGTCTCTAATAGACATCACAAGTCTTACAAAACTCCTTAGCATCCTTAAGAAGAGTAGGCCACCACAATCCTGTGCGCAAAATCTTCTAAGTTGTTGCTTTTCTTGTGTAGTGACCTCCTGCAACTCCTCCATGTGCCTCTGACAATATCATATATCTTTCATGTTCTAATACACATTGTCGCAGAATACCATATGCGCCTAACTTATACAAATTTCATGTTGTAAGTTGATAGTTCGATGCCTTCACTACTAACTTCTTCTTTTGCGCAATTGTAAACTCGGATGGGGTTACTCATGTACTCAAGAACCGGACTATGTCTGCAAAATAGTCCTCAATCATTTGTATTGTAAATAAGTGTGCAT
>JZKD02S1966950.1:5082-17906 GCA_000966675.3 Picea glauca
TATGCATGTTTCCATATTATTTAATATTTAAAAAGGAAAGGAAAAGAGCTAGCCTTATTCGCGTGTAACCATTTTAATAAACCTTAAAATAATATAATATAATATATTATATTCCTCAAAAATTACATCGAGGTTTTATATTATCCAATATTATATTTAATAATTGAAAAGAGAGAGAGAGTTCTCTGGGTCAATCTCCTTCGGCTCTTCCATGCAACTCTTCATTCTCAATTAACCCGGAGTTTTGGAGTTTCGGAGTCCCGAAAGGGACCCACTTGTAATTAGATTGTGGTTTAAATACAATGAAATATTTTCAATTATAATATAATATATATTGTATTAGAGGTATATTATATTGAATAATGTTAATTGATCACATTAAATACAATAATTTAATTAATTGTATTTCTTACCTTTACAACCTTGCGCAGGGAAGGAAAGGGTTCGGGCATTCGGTGAATTTGGCTCGTGGAATCCCATCACCCAAACATCCTGGAGCCCGGGATCTCCGAACTCCCAGAGTTCCAAAGACCACGAGATGGTTAAAGAATTTGGTCACTGTTTATTCACTCGTGTGTTTGACATTAAAATAATAATAATAATTATACAATCCAGGAACTTTAACCTCCATTTTCAAAATAAAATAATAATATGTATATGTATATGTATATACACATATATTTATATATCCATGCACAGTTATATTACCTGGACAATTTAAATCAAATCAATTTCTCTTACAGAAAATAAGAAAAGGAGAAATATAAATTTCATGTCTTTATAAAGGGATTTAATAAAAGTTTATATTCCAAGGAAATTTCTCCATTCTGGGAATTAAAAATATAATTATAATCTCTCCCTTCTTGTGGGTAAATGAGTAAATTATGTTTCCTTATTACTGTGTTTTACTACTCTTACTAAATTTAAGGAAATTGGTCCTAAGACAAAGATTTACCTCCACAGTAAAATTTGGTATTTCTACCAGAATTTACTACCCACCAAAATTTAAGAGGATTCTTCCCACATTTAGGATATTTAACACAAATATAACATAAATGTTTAGTTATGCCCAAAATAGAATTTTGAGAACTTTTGTATTTTAATTCAATTGGGAAAATTTCATGTTTATTTCCTAATTATTTTTCCTCAATAATTATTTATAAGGACTTTTAATGTTTTTCCATATTTGGGATTATTTTCTAAAGTCCACACAGATCCGATATCCTCTAAGCTTTCTAGCATAGGATGTGAGGACATACTAAAATAAAACACTATTATGCAGAAAAAATACTCTCTTCTTTCAGATGTTTTATAGAGATTTTTAATTGTTCGGTCATCATTTCCCAAGCATGCATTGAACTGTACGGCACAGTCAACAACAACATCCACTTCCAAAAATCTTATTTTAACACACAGATAGTCAAGAGATAAGAAATTAAATCAAATGAGATTTAGCTAAGACATTCTCTTTATTTTACTTAGATTTCTCAAGTCAATTTTGTCAGAAATTAAACTTACAGAGTTCTTAAACATATCATAAAATTTTCTATGATCTAAACACTACAGAGATTTAACCAAATATACTTATCTAGAAACCAGATAGTGATGCAACTGTTGAAAAGGGTGTCATTTTCCTCCCAACTGTAGGCACAAAAACTCCTGGATGGATTTATCGTTGGCCACTCCCTAGCTAGATCATGATGCTCAAAGAGAGACTCTTCCTCTTGTTCAGCAATAGCCAGGGACGGAGATCTCTCTCCTCATCCCATAGGAACTTGACGGATCGGTTATCTCTCCACCAAGAAAGGGGGTCTGCAATGAGTGCTTCCTCATTCACTCATCCTCTCTACAACCTCGTTTATCATCTTGGACTGAAAACGTTTCCCAACAAATTCTTGTACCCAGAACAGATTTGCTTCTCATTTCTCCTCAGAACCAAAGAGTTGCACATGCTCTCCCTCCTCGGAAAATGGACATCCAACCCAGTCCTCTCTTCTCCTCCTTTATGCCCATGAATTTCCTTTCTTTTCTTACCTTCCTTAGCAAGATTTAGTGGGTCCAAATCCCCATTTCGTGGTCAGGTCAAGAATTTTTTCATATGGGTACTCTGTCCATCTCCTCATTGACTCTTGAGGAGGAATTCCCAACTACTAGCCTAATTGGTAATTTACTTTTCTAGGTCAGAGGATTGTTCTAGGTCCAAGTAATTTAAATCCAGTAGAGTATTGGTCTGGTGGGGGTCATCTCAACCATTGTTGTTTCCCCTCACCATCTCTCTCATACATCATGATCTACCTTGGAAAACCCCTTCAGTAGTTAATCAACACTTTCCATTTTATTTAGTAACAGAAATGTATACATTACCTTTTTATAACAAAAAGTTTCATCAATTCCAACATCCACACATATTCAGTCTGCCCATAGTATTTTAGCAATTTATAGTTATATTTACAAGTTGGGGGAAATAGGGGTATTACACTCCCCTTCTTCAGTATCCTCTAGTTCCTTTGGCTGGACCTTTGCGGTAGCGATGGTGACACTGGGTTCTGTGTCAATGGTTTGTTTTCCCTTATCCGATTATGAATCAGATTTTGAGTCAAAATACAACTTCGAGGCTTTTGTCTCATCCAACAATGAATTTTTGGAGTGACATTCATTGATATTGTGCCAAGAGATTTTGTGGAACTCGCACCACTTTCTAGTGTCCTGCTTTGACTTCTCATTACCCTTCTTTTCTTGTGGATTGGAATAGTTTTCTTGGGGCTATCCATACTTGTTTTGTCCTTTTCTTTGGGATTTATTTCCACCTTTACCGTCCTTCTGTTGTGATGGGTTTGCAAAACTGAAATCCTTCTTATTATTTTTCTTTAACTTTTGCCCAATATTGACACCATATCAGTAAGCGGCTCCCAGTGAGGAGATGTCTAGCAACTCCATTTTGTTTGGATGTACCTATGAATTCCACTACAATAATTCAAAACCAGGTGTCACTCGAAGTCTTTAATACCCAGTTTTGTGTGTAGGGTATGGAATATTTTAGTGTACTTTGGCATCGTCTGGTCTATCTCCTAACGCAGAGTTTTCCATCTCTTGTATTGGTCATCATAGTTTCCAACAAGGTAGTATTTCTCCTTGAGTGCATCAAAAAATGCTACCCAAGTGTGTTCTGGCCCATAAATTCTAGACTCATCTCTAGCATGTTGCTCACAATAATTCACCCACCAATCTATGATATGGAGGAGGGATTTAAGGAGCATGAAGGTGATTTTTTCACTGTTGGAAAACTTTTGGACAAAAAAATGACCCTTTAGCATATTTAACCACTTTTCCAAAGCATCGACGTCTATATGGCCTTCAAATAAAGGAATATCAAAGTTAACTTGCACCTTAAACGATGTTGTACCTCCGAAGTGACTGCTAGTTTAAGATACTTATGTTGTTGTTGGAAACCATTGAAGGATCTAGGTGAAATTATCCATCATCTCGTTCCTCTGACACGCGAGGGCTTCCTCGAGCAACAATTTGATAGGATATTCTACTTTGTCGTCTCTCTTTTCTTCTGCCATGGGAAGTTTCTTAGGCTAGCATGAGTGTTCTTCCCTAAGATCGAGCAGTTTTGTAGCACCCCCATCCCCAACTGTGAAATACCACACAAAATTCCTACCTCTATGATATCAATCAATTAAACTTAAAATGCTCTACATATGAACAGAGATGCATTTTATAACAACAATAATTCACAAACATAATTATAACATAATTATCATAAATAATAACACAACATGTAAAACAAACACATAGGAGACACTTATCTTATTTATGAACCACCAACTGTGTGCAGACCTCAGGTTTTCCTCCTTGCTATAGACATTGTTGCTCATAAACTTTCAGCAGTAGGTTACCCTCAAGATAGGGTTAAAACTCCACCCGGGTAAAGGCCATGGTTCCAACTTCTACAACTAGCCTACAGCATCTCATTCCCACATCTTGTCCCACCCCAAAAAGTGTGCCCCTTCTCTACTCAACGATCATTTGGCTTCCTCACTTACCTTCCAGGGATTCAGTAACATGCTGGACAAAAAGTCTCAAAGATCTGTAGCTATGCCCATCATCCAGGGAACAATTCCTAGCAATCCTCTTGCCTAGAGAGAATTCTCACGGGCCTAACAATTCACTTCTTCAGAGTACTCATAGGCCTGAAAATTTTCTTCTTCAACACAAATTACCCAAGTTTTACTTGCTACAAACAAATCCAAATATTTCCAAGTACAGATATGGTTGATGGATGCAGAAAGGTATGGATGGTAGGAGAGAATGATGGGAATAATGGGAAATTACACTAAGTTCCCACAATATATGTGCATGTTCCCAACCTGACACTTGTCATGTTACTTGTCATGTTGGGAACTACCTTGGGGCCACTTGTGGTACATTCCCCCAGCTTAGTAACTTAGGATAAAATAACATATAATTGACTTTGGAAAATATTAATATATATTCCCTTGGACTTAATCCCCCTTAGGTTAGCCCCTCTTCCCAGACTCTTAGCCCCCATTTCCCTTCTAGTGGAGTTTATCCCCCCGTACTCTTTTGTTTGGTTAGTCTGCAGCAGTGATGAATTTTTATTAATAATCCAAGTGTGATTACATATTACAATGATAGGCTTGTTTGCCTTTTAGCATTTTGGGCTCTCCATCCTAATAACCACACAGAAACTCTGGCCTAAAAACATATTTACAATGGAACTCTGGCCTAAAAACATATTTACAATGGAAATCTAGCCCAAAATATCATGGCTCACCAACATATGTGTACGTTTACAATTTGGTTTCAGCCTAGGGGCATTACAAGTTCAATACCCAACTCTCGATAGCCTAACCTTGTCGTGGACATGCATAGAGAAACAATAAAGAGAAGATTTATCTAATACCATTGATCTGGATTATATTGACAACAAAATGAAGGCAGATATATAACAAGTAAAAACAAAGAGATATTGCAAGAAACACAGTAATAAATTTAAACTCAAATTCTATTAGTGACTGATTGAAATATAAAACACTGTAAAATGCAAAGCACACAAGCTAGTTAGAATGGTGGTAGTTTATCCCTGAAGAGAGAGATGTGTCAGCTATGATCATTTATAATAATTTGATTAAAAATAGGTCAAAGGAGAAAACCATAAACATCCAAAACCCCAACCCGGGAAGATGAAATGCCAAAAGGTTTGTGAGCCCCAATGTGGTTAGTTGATACATGAACTTCCCAGGGGCACAATTTTTTCATATGATCTCCGTTTGAGTCACTCAGTAGACCGTTGGAAAGGTATAGCCAAGAAGTACACAATATGAACAACCTAGCATCTAACTTTGGTTACATTCTAGGCACTTCATCTCTAAAAAAACATTTTTTAGGGCCTCAAAATGTCCCCAGAAGTTTGGGACCCAAAAAAACTGTAGAAAAACTGCCAAGATGTGGAACCATTCTAAATTAGTGGAATAGGAGTGTGTCCACTTGTATCCACTTGGATCAGGGGCCCATAAGTATTTATATTCTCTATGGATAGTTAGATATTGACTAGAAGGTTATATATTGTTTTGTCAAGAATTCTTATTGTATTTGAAGCATTTCTCTTGGAGGTTACCCCCTTCAAGAGGTAAGCGAACATAGCTCTCTATTTTTATCTCTCTTTCCTCCTATGTTCTTGGGATTTTCACTACATTTTATGAGAATTCTCTAAATTTTTGGGGTTAAGTACACTACAACTATTATTAGATCTCTTTCTTGGGCATGAAGCAGGAAATGTTTAGGCATAAAGTGGGAGAATTTTTTTCTTTCCATAGATTTTTGACGAAAAAAAAGAGGACGAGAGTATCCAGATATATTTATGAAAAATTATATGTTGAATTTGAAGAAACCAACTAGAGATCTAAATTCCTCTCAAAAAATACCCAATTTCTAAAACAAAATCATTCAAAACAGAGTCCAGAAAGTGGAGATATCATTGATAGAAATATGCATTTTTTAGGGTTTTTCAGGTGAGGACCGTAAATTTCATAGAATGGATATATTTTGTCAGAGTCCACATATTTAATTCAAACCAATGCCATTAGATCCAAAAAAAATTGGAATTTCATTTTTGGGGTCAAAATAGCCAATCAGATAACTATAATTGAAGTTGTGGTAATTTTACTTTTTCGACCTTAAGCCCTACCTTGCACAAGTTATTTTTTGTGATTCTAAGAGATTTTTCTTACATTAACAAGCTCATAAATTCTAATTTTTTTATAGACATGTTCTGGTTTCTTTAAATAACATTGATCTATCATTCAATAGGTAAAACTGTGGTAGGGGAAGAATGCATGCAGGAAATACAAGTGGAATCACATTGTTGGAAACCCGTGTAACCCTTGTTGGTACCCTTTCAAGAAGTACCACATCAGACACTTGAGGATGATAGACACAAGCTTGATTCGACCGAGCACTTGTGATGAAAATTTGGCACCTTGTTGATGAGGAGATGTGGCCTTTGATGATACCTTTCACCTTT
Source organism: Picea glauca (assembly GCA_000966675.3). Classification (NCBI taxonomy): domain Eukaryota; kingdom Viridiplantae; phylum Streptophyta; class Pinopsida; order Pinales; family Pinaceae; genus Picea; species Picea glauca. Next base: position 11,633 of record JZKD02S1966950.1, read on the forward strand.
TGGGGAGAGACATGACCTTTGGAACACGTACAGCCCATTTTAAGATGATGTCATGTTTTTTTATTCTTCTACACTCACACGTGTGGATTTTTAGGAAGACGTTTTCATGTTTTAGCATTGTATCATGGTCTTAGAGTAATTTTTGGGCATCGTCCTAGAGCTATCCACCTTTTATCATAGATATTTTATTTTTTTAGGGGATTTAAGAGAGGTGAGGTGCTTGGTTTCCTCATATAAGTAGAGGAAGTGCTCCCTCATTTGTAAATCATAACAACTTGTGGAGATTACTACTACTTGTCTCTTTTATCTTTTATATTCTATCTTCAACTATGGATGACTTGTGCACCTTCTTGGAGAGATGATATTTGGATTCTTTTAAAGTTTGATGGATGATTTTTATGGTTAGGGTTTCATGGATGATATTTCAATTACCTAGTAAGTGTTCTTTTTAAATCTTTGTTGGTTTATTTCTTGAATGGATTAAGTGTAAATGTGTTTATCAAAGTAGTGATAATGCATGTTACCTTTTACTTATCTTGAATAAATTTTATCTTGAATCCCCTAGGAAGGTTTGTAGTGGACTACCTTCCCTTGATATAATTTGTTTCAAGATTTTTAAAGGACAAGAATAGTTTCTAGGGTTTGTAGTGGACTCCCCTAGTTGTGTTCTTCTAGGACAACTTTCTAAGGTTTGTAGTGTACTACATTATGGTTTTATCCAAGATCCATCTTGATCTCAACTTATAAAGGTTAATAGAAGACATAGGATGGCTCCTCAGGGCTTGTAGTGGACTACCCTAGTTGGATTTCTAAAGGATATATACCTAGGGTTTGTAGTGGAATACTGTAAGGTTTCATCCTTAGGTTTTTCTTTCACCTTTTGTCTCCAATAAAGTACATGGTTTGAATATGTCCAAGAGGAATAAAATGACACTAGCCTTTATCCCTTGTAGCAAGTTTTAAACCCTAAAGTCACCTTTTCTCTTGTTAGATTAGGCTTTGTGGCAATTTACTTTGATTTCCATCCATTATTGAGCTTGACATCTAGGTTTTATTGGCATCTTCCACCTTAAAGTTCACCTTGTCATAATTTATTTCATTTTTTATTTAAACTTCATCCCTTTAGGGATTGACGTCATGCTTAATTAAGGCTATTATACCCTTTCACTTCAACAAGTATTTGTTAGCAAAACCTTAGTTTAACTTTGTATTTTCATCCCTAGTTCATTACATGCTTAACTTGTTTCAAGGTTTGTTTTATTTTCGTTGTTATAACTTGACAGATTGCTATAATTGGTTATATTTAATACAAGTTTTATAGAATCCATAGCTTTTTCCTTGATATATAGTATTTGGGGTACCTTATTGACTTGTTTTGACTCGCTAAACATAATTAATTGTATTGAATACTTCATAGATACAATTATGAAAATTTCTTCATTAAACCACCTTGTACTTACCTCAAATACCTTGATCTAGTGGTGGTATGTTTGAGTAGCTAATATAGGAAGCCATAGACTTGACTGTCTTGTTATAGGATTCCTTGAGGTTACTAGGGAAGCCTCCCTTGTGTTGGATTCATTCTTCACTAAAACAAGGGAAGTGATTACTAAGGTGACAATGGAAATACTTCCAAAGTTACAATTATATTAGCCCTTATGAAAGGCTTTGTACAAAGGTGTTAGATATTGTGATAACAAGACAAATTAATCTCGAAGATGAAAAATTACTTGGTCTGACAACATTATGACAAATACAATGCCATTCTCACATCATAATTTATTCTCAAATATAGTAGTGGTGGGAAGGCATTCATATAATCAATGGTTAGAAGCATCAATGCCCATTGACTCTCTACACCAAGAGAAATTTTTGTTACTAACAAACTTTGTCAATGAGTCTACAATATTCTTCAAGGTATCAACTTTCTCCAACTACACTATAATGTGTCCAACCATGTCTCTAACAAAATGGTACTACACATCAATATGCTTTGTCTTGGAATGATAAGAAAGGTTTTTTTCTAGAAAATTTTCACTTGAACTATCACAATGTATCCTCATTGTTTTTTCAAACAAAACCAATACCTGAACACAATCTTTGCAAACATAGAGCTTATTTCCTTCCATGAGTCGTTTCCATGTACTCAGCTTCTTTAGTTGACAATGCAACCATGGTCTACCTATTGTTCATCCAATTGATTTCTCTACCAAATAGATTAAAGGAATCACCACTTGTAGATCTTATGTGATCAAGTTCGATGTACCAAATATAAATATTCATAAATCATAGATATCGCTTAGATATAATGCATAAATAAATAGAATTGCATGCACAATGGACAATATGAACCAAAATATTATACCTTTATTGGTATGGAAGCAATGTTAACTTGCCTCTTCAAGGGGGAAACCTCTAATAGAGTAGAAATCATATTACAAATGATTTCCAAGACGCCTTTTACAGTGCTTGTTGAAATTACTAAGACAACTGAAAGGAGGGGGAGGGAGGGTGAATTAGTTTTTACTGTGATACACATAGACAGATATTCATGAGGAAACCCATAAAGGGAGAAAACCTCTTCTTCTTAGAATGATAGGCAGTCTTTTATGTTTCTATACATCATCTATCTTTGAGCACCAACTCAAAATGAGACTACAACCTCTTCTTTAACAAGCTGCAACTTGTGGAGAGCATCAACCCTCAAGTTTCTCTAGCACCCACTAGAAAGAAGCATATTTACTCTTTATGATATCCAACACCAACTAGATGGAAGCACCTACTTCCACTTATACAAGCACCAACTTGCACACAGAAAACTCTCAGTTTTCCCTAGCACCACCCTACCACACTGTTTTCTAGCCACAACTAGATGGAAGTTACAACTCTCAGTATTCAAGCATCAACTTGAATAACAAAGGACCACGGTCCTTCCTAGCACCACCCTACCACCCTGATTATAAAACTTTGCTTAAATAATATCTTACGACAATACAGATATGTCAATGCTTACCATTTCTTCTCTTTTCTGCAATTTTTCTTTGCTTCTGTTCTGCAATTTTGCTCTGCATCTGTTTGTTCATACTCGGCTCCAATTTCTGTTATTTACCATCTTATCTTTCTCTATTCTTCTCATGCTCTTAGGTACTCGGACATTCTTCTCTTTTCACCATTTCTTCTCTGTCCCACTTATGTTCTTCGTCTCTGGATTTCTTCTCACTTTGTTCATACTGTAATTTTCATTTCATACGGTTCAACTCATTTTGTAGATAAAACAGCCATGCCAACTCTATCACGGCATTTTCTTTTATGCTTTCACTCATGATCTGTTACACTACGAATATCCAACGCCCAAGAACAATGATTCAGTTCGTATAACTGAATCATAACTAATCAAAAAATCACAAAGTGAAACAACAACCCTTTGATCAGATTGTTTATTTAATCTGCATCGTTGGATTATACACGCATAGGCTTGTATCGGGCACAAAATTCCTCTCCACGTGACCATTGTCTATGACCACATGTCAAACAAAAAGGTGCTTCGACTATTCTGTTATGAGTCACCCCAACTCTCCCAACTCTCGATATTCGAAGTAGAGCCTAGCAACGCTAGCTCCTTCCCTTAATATCTGTTGATGTGACCTCTTTCTATGACTTGGGGCCAAGCACTTCGGGACTTCACGTTTCGCGAACCCGTGAGTTATCTCTCCTCATTTCTCCAAAGTCTGAACTCTCGAACTCCGTGTCAGATCAACGGTCCACAATCTTCTGTGATCCAACGGCCCAGAGCTCCTCTTCGCACTTCGAGACTTTGCGTTTTGCGATATCAGAAGTTAGATCACCTCCTTTCTTCTAATTCCTTATTTCCTACCTCTGCTCTCGTCTGATCGAAGGCCCAAGACATTCCTCTGATCGACGGCCCACGACATTCCTCTAATCGACAGTCCAGATATCTTCTTCACGAATCGACGACCCAGGGCATTCCTTCCCACTCTCTTCCATCTGCAGTTGACATCAATGACAACACTGACAACACACCAAACAACTTGCCAATGATCTCCACCAACAATCTCCCCCTTTGACATTGATGGCAACTTTCTGCATTCTGGCAATTCTGCAACAACAATTCTGCAACAGTATCTTTCCTTCTCCCCCTTTGACATCGATGACAAAGGAAACACACTCCCCCTATCATATATGAATGGAAAAACCAAAACTATATTCACCAAAAATACAACAGATATTCAATAAGCACTCCCCCTGACAAGGTGAACAAATTAGATGAAAGAACACATGACCCCCAACTTCTGACGAATATATTCAAATGGTGTCTTTGTTAATGGTTTAGTAAAGATATCAGATATATGTTCTTTGGAAGAAATATAATTTAGTTGAACAACTCTATTTGTAATCTTCTCTTTAAGAAAATGATATTTAATTGGTATATGCTTAATCTTGGAATGAAGCACAAGATTCTTGGAGACACTAATGGCACTGGTTTTATCACAGTGAAGTGGAATGGGATCAGTATAAGTTACCTTCAAATATGCAAGAGTTTGTATCATCCATAATATCTAAGTGCAGCAAGTAGCAGCAGCAATGTACTCTTCCTCTGTAGTGGACAAAGAAATAGATCCATGCTTCTTACTAAACAATGCTACTAACGAATCACCGAAGAAGAATGCACCTCCACTGGTGCTCTTTCTCTCATCCAAACAATTTTCTCAATCAACATCTGAATATGCAGTTAATTGAAAATTTTGATTTCAAGGATACCAAAGACCATAAGTCATTGTACCCTTCAAATATTTGAATATCCTCTTGACAGCTTCTAAATGACTTTGTTTAGGAGAAGACTGATAACGACCTACCATTCCAACAGCTTGCATTATATCAGGACGAGATGTTGTGATGTACATAAGACTGTCTGTCATTGATCGATATGTTCTTTGATCAACATCAGGTGAAATATCATCTTTACTGAGCTTGCAACCAACTACCATAGGTGTACTAACAGGAGAGGAATCTTCCATCTGAAACTTCTTCAACATCTCTTTCAAATACTTTTCTTGAGAGATAAATAACCCTGCAAAACTCTCATTGATTTGAAAACCAAGAAAATATGGCAGTTCTCCTATCATGGACATCTCAAACTCAGTTTGCATAGAATTAGTAAACCACTAAACAAAAGGGTTATTAGTACATCCAAAAATAATGTCATTTACATAAACCAAAACAACTAATAAATCATCACCTTCAGACTTAATGTATAGATTATTGTCAACAGTACCTTTCTTGAACCCTTTGTCCTATAGAAATTTGTACAGTCTATAATACCAGGCTCATGGTGCCTGTTTCAGTCCATATAATTCCTTTTTCAACTTATAGACATAGTCGGGATTATTTGTCAGTGAAAATCCTTCAGGTTGCTCCATATATACTTCTTCTTCTAGATCTCCATCAAGAAATGTTGACTTAACATCCATCCGATATACTTTAAATTTATTATGACATGCATAGGCAAGAAACATTATGTTGGCTTCTAATCTTGCCACTAGTGCAAAGGTTTCATCAAAATCATGTCCTTCAACTTGTGCATACCCCTTATAGACCAATCTGGATTTATTCCTAACAATTTGTCCTTGTTCATTCATTTTATTCTTAAACACCCATTTGGAACCTATTGCATTCTTATCTGCAGGCTTAGGAACAAATTCCCAAGTATTGTTCTTCTCAATCTGATCAAGCTCTTCATTCATAGCTCTAATCCAATCGTCATGTTTGTTGGCTTCATCAAAAATTTTAGATTCAATCATAGATAGGAAAGCAATCTGAGATTGTTCTGAGTCTTTAATTAATTGCCTTCTTGTCTGAACTCCTTTATTCATATCCCAATTATCTATTTTCCAAGATGATTCGTTCTAACAATTCTGAGAGGTGGTTTTGTTTATGTTTGTTGATTTGAGTCTACCTAAGTATTTGTATATTCATCTGAATCAGAGTCTTCTCTTTTTTATTCTTGGACCTGTTCATCTTCAACTTCAACTATACCCTATGTTGTTGATTCAACATTGCTTACATCTCGTACCGGGATTTCTTCATCAACTTTTATGTCAATACAATAAACTAATTTATGCAGCCTCTTATTATAGCATCTGTATCCTTTATTGTTTGTAGCATACCCTAAGAAGATACCTTCATCAGCCCTGTCATCATATTTTCCAAGATTTTCATCATTATTCTTGATATAACACTTACTCCCAAAGACTTT
>JZKD02S1966950.1:22736-34082 GCA_000966675.3 Picea glauca
CCTCAAATGGGGTCATGAGATTGGCACCATCATAAGTTGTATTGTACCACCATTCAGCTAGGAGTAACCATTGAACCCATTGAGATTGTCATTTTCAAGTCAAGCACCTCAAATATGCTTCCAAACACTTGTTTATATCTTATGCCTGACCATCAGTCTGGGCATGATAGGAAGTGCTAAGATTCAATTGGGTGCCCTATAGAATGAACAATTATTGCTAGAAGTTACTGGTGAAAGTGGGATCATTGTACGTGACAATAGATTGTGGCATTCCATGTAGTTTGAAGATATTATCCATGAAGACTTGAGCAACCGTTTAAGCTTTAAAGGGGTGTTGGAGGGCATAAAAATGAGCATATTTGAAATTCGATCGACCACAACCATAATCATTGATTTATTGCCAAATTTGGGAAACCCCACTATGAATTCCATGGAAATAGATTTCCATATGGTAGTAGAAAGAGGTAAAGGTTGTAGTGCACCTAGGGTCCTTAATATTTCTCCCTTGTGTCGTTTTCAAATATCGCATTCGTCCAAAAAAGTGAAGATGTATGTTTTCATGCCTCCCCAAAAGAAGGAATGTTTGATCTATTCATATGTTTTATGAAAACCAAAATGACATGTTTTTAGTGATGCTTGGAGTTCAGATAGCACATTGGGTTTCAAATTAGACTACTTGATCAAATATAGACTCCCTTTATATCGAATCTCATCGTTGTTCCAAGTGTAGCACGAAGATGCATTAGAATCATGTTGAAGTTGTTGGATCGTGATGGTAATCTTGGGATCGGTGACCCATTCATTACAGACATCATTCACCCAATTAGCTACAATGAAGGAGAGTGAAAAGAGGGACCCTTCCTCTTCATATTTTTGAGAGAGAGCATAAACTACCACATTCTCCTTTCCCTTCTTGTAAATGATCCCATAATCATAGCCTAACATTTGGTAACCCATTTATGTTGTTTCGGTGATGAAATCATTTTCTCCAAAAATTATTTGAGGCTACGATGATCAATTTTAAACTGGAACGAATCCCAAGACAATAAGGACGTCAAATATCCACAACGTTCAAAATGGACAACATTTATTTTCCATAGGTGGACTTGCCTGAGTGTTGGTCACAAAGTTGTTTTTCCTTTTTCTGAGAAATCACATTCCAAAACAAAGGTCTTAGTGAAGTCGAGCAGAGCAAGTACACATTGCATATTTCCAATCCTACAAGGCTTTATCTACAACTAAATTCCAAGTAAATGCATTTTTCTTAAGTGAGGAAATGAGGGGAGCTGCAATTTTTCCATAATTCTAGACAAACCTTCTATAGTACCATGTTAGACCAAGGAAACTCTGTGAACTTTTAAGAGTCATAGGATAGGGCCAATCCTTCGTTTCTTCATTTATTTGGGTCCACTTGTACACCAACCTTACTAACAATATGGCCCAAATATTCAACTTCAAAGATGTATTCTTCACCAAGATAATTTGGTGAATATATATGCAATCTACTCATGTGTAGGAAGGCACTGCATGTGTACTATTTTCCTCTCCATCATATCTCTGATATAATGATATTTCATCTCAACATGTTTCAATCTATCATGAAACACTGGGTTCTCAAAGAGATTTACACACAACTCTGGTTATCATCATAGAATCCATCTCATAATCAAGTAAAACTGTCAGAAGCTTGTGAATACACATTGCTTCGCACACTCAATGATGTATACTCTGCTTCTATGGTACTCAAGGCCATAGAGTTTTGTTTCCTACTGCACCAAGAAACCATGAAAAACTTCACGGTAAAACAACAACTGTATGTGCCCTTATGGTCCATTGTACTCTCTGCTCAATCTATATCTTCATATCCCTGCAAAATCAATTTCACACTAGAGGAATATCTCAGGCCATTTCTAACTGTGCCTTGTGTATATCTCAATACATGCTTTACTTCTATCCAGTAAGTCTATCTTGGTTAACTCATGGATTTACTAGGCACATACGTTGCATAGCATATATCAGGTCTGGTGTTAACTAGATACATCAATCATCCAATCAGTTGTCAATCAATCTTGTCTGAATCATTATCATTTATTTTCTTCAAATCCATTATCATCGACGTAGGCATGGATTTTCACATATTTCATACCGAATATCTTCACTATATATTTTCCTTGACTCAGGAAAATCTCATCGGTCCTCTGTCATACTTCTTATCCCAAGAAGTAGTGCATCATACTTAGATCCTTCGTCTTGAAATCATAAGTCAAAGCTTACTTGTATCCAACAACAAGGCTTTCTGATAAGTCATCAAAATCAATATCTTGTCACCAACATTGTAATAATATAGGTTTGGATCGGCAACACTCTTGCTGAAACCCAAACTCATCAAGAATCCATCCATATGATATAGTTTCCAACTCATGGATGGTAGTACGGATGAAAGTGTATCGCGCTTACTGGATCAAGTGTCTCATCATGGATAACTCCCTTTTTTTGTGAGAAACCTCTGGCTATAGATCTCATTTTGTATTTCTCGACACTTCCATCAATTGCATGCTTGATCTTATAGATCCACTTGGAATTCATCACATACTTCCCTTCTGTTCTCTGAACAATATACTATACATCATTCTTAAGATATATTGGTATTCTTCTGTTATGGAATCTTTCCATACATGTTCTCTTGTTGCTTCTCTATGAAAAGGAGGCTCATAATCAATGATGTGGTGCATGGTTGAAGAGTAGCTCGAAAAATATCTTTATTCTCTCGAGATGTGCCTTGAGAGGCTTGTATGTTTCTCTGCCACTACAAAGTGAGCCTAGGAAGGCCTTTTATGCCTTACTACAATATCTCTAAACATATCAACTGGAGCAATTGGATCAGAAGGAATAATGTATGTTTCCCTCTGAACTGTTGAAGGGGGAGAAGGTGTTGTCTCACTGTCAATCTCCATCTAAGATTCTTTGGATATTTGAGAGGCTATCTTTTCTTCAAGAACAACATCTCTCCTTGTCTCAATCTATCTCTGACCAGGGATGTCGATCTGGAATGTCTTCTAAGATTCAATGTTATCTCATAAAAGTTTCATTTCTCTCTGAAGGGTCTGGCTTGGACTTCTTCTCTTTGGGTACATGAAAATACACTAGGCACCAAAATATCCTGAAGTGTTCAATCTCATGCTTTACTCCGATGAAGGATTCTTCAGGAGTTATGTTTTTAAAAGTCTGGTGAAGACTCTAGTTCTGAACATACACTGTGTCATGCATGCTTCTACACATAAAATCATAGAAAGATTCTGATCATGCATTATTGCATTGGTTTCCTCAATGATGGTTCTATTCTTCCTCTTTCTCAAATATTTTTTACTCCCTTTGAGTCAAGTGACTCCCTCTGAAGGATAAACATCTTCCTTTGTTGTTAACCTTTCTGGAACAAGAAAAACAAGAGGAACCAAAACAAGAAGATCTCCTAAAGGAGAATAATGAGTACATATCTAGAATCAAAACAATTTAAGGATTGTTGTTACAGCTACAAAACCTACTTGTAATGTAGAAATATAGGTTAGAGGAATGACAATTATAACAATCAAACCTGGAGTCTTCACTTCCAGTGTGTTGTTCCTCTGAATTCACTGAGATCCCTCTGGATCCATGACTTCAGCAAAAGGTTCCTTCCTCCTGCAAGTTCCCTCATGACAATGATACAAATAATATATATACAAGTGCATACTTGAGGGTGTTGATGTGATTTCTCCAATGGCACCTGGTGTAATGTTCCTGACTTGGCTAGTCTAGGAAATGTTGTTAATGTGTATGTAGGATCTATTGTTTACAACATATAAATGATCATACAAATAATAAATGCGACAAGGACTGCAAAGTTTATATTATGATATCTCTGTGGATTACAATAGACCGAATGCAGTTGAATAAAATAACAACACTCGGCTAGATCAGAAGACAAAATGATCTTATCCGGAATAAAAATAAGAAACTAAAAGATCATACCCGGAATATGTGAGTGTTGCAGAAACAATGGGTGCGTTGGGAATATGGCAGCTCTGACGGTAACTGCTAGAAGTCTGGAAAGTTTTCTTTGGGAGATATACTTCTCAGAATGTCCTAGAAACTATCCCAAATGATGTGCCCTGCTCTAGTCCTCGGTACGGGTATCTGTCGGACCCCTCTGCTGATGAGTCTGGACCCCGGATGGATACCCCTGGGGTAATGTGGCCCTCTTCTTTTGGAAAAATGTGTCCTAGTGATTCCACCATCGTAATCAGATGAGATATGTCTCAAAACGCCCTCCTTGGTCTACTGGGAAATGGGTCGAAAGGGTTTTCCTGAATCTAGTCTGATGCTCGCTCTGGAACCCCAAATGCGCCTGCCAAAAGTGTCGCACGTCCAAGTCTGGAAAATGCATCCCAATTGATTCCTTCGTCGGAATCTGATGAGGAACCAGGAAAAATATGTTCCTTTCCCTCATCTCAAATGGGTCGGAGGGAAATCTCAAAATTCTCCCTGGATGGGATAAGTCGACTAAAAACCCTCTCAGACGTTGCGCTCTCACTTTGGATGAATGTGCCCTTACTGTTGAACATTGTGTAACTGCTACTAAAAAATGATGGAAGACTTGAATGATCTTCTCGGTGGACTAGGGTGTGTCTCTCAACATTGAAATCAACCAACTGGTGTCTTCCTCCTGGAATCCACTGAACTATCTCTTCTGATATGCGCCTCTTCTCCTCAATGACAAGTCATAATCTGCATAATGATGAATTAGGTCATTGATTCTTCTCTTATAGCTTTCCAAAACCCTAATTCACTGTTGAAACCCTAATTCATTGTTGACCTTTTCCATCCAAGTGACTTTTACTTTATTTTATTATTCCTTGATTAAATCACTTAATTAATTAATCATTTTACCTCTAAAAAGTGATTTATCTATCCTTATGGCTTCTCCGACCACTGAAAGACACTTCTCATCATCTTATCATGTAGTGTGCTTCTTCCCGATTCCGATGAGCTATTACACTAAGAGTTTTCTCCAAGTAATATGCCCATTATGACCTTCTTAGTGAAATTAATTAAGATATGACCCATAATAACTCAAAATTACGGAAATCGTCGGAATGCAATGAAACCAAAACCAAGATGTGCGGAATGGATCCTAATGATGAACGATGCAAGTTGGGCCCAATAAAACCCCTTAACATCTCCCGAAATATCTGTCATCCCTATCTGGCTACTCTTGTAGGCATAACACTCTGTAAATTTATAATGTCCCAAAATGGGGACATTACAGTCCTCCCTGTCGCAATATTGCTTGTCCTCAAGAAATAACTGAATCCAACTACATATGATACCGGGGTCCCATATCCACCTGTGTGACACAAGGTAGACTCCCCTCAATATGTGGTATCTCCAAGTGCTCACCACGCATGACACCCACATGCTCGTGATGAGTAAAATGATCAATGTCCGAGGAATCTCCGTCAACTCCCTGAGTAACCACTCTACTCGAAACTCAACTCCATCAAACGTTGAACTACCAAGCACTCCAATCCCTGGATTCCATATCAGAATATCAACTACAATGCCCTGTGGAGTATAGTTATGTAACATATCAACACCATGAGTCTCCTGCAAATAACACGTGGCCTCAACCCGAAATGGGTCTATCCTACCAAACCATACCAAACTCAACACGACCCCCACCGAATGAACATCATGCTGCCATAGTGAGGTACTACAAGACCTCAACGAATCACCAGTCAGTGAATTTCTCTCCCCAATACTGAAAATCAATGGAAAATCAAAGTGACTCCCCCCTGCAAATGTCCGCTCTTCTCCATCAATCAATGAAATTTATCATCTTGTAATCCTAGGGTCCCATGCTAATCTCTGACAGGGACCATCATGTTGATGTTGCTCTACTATGATCATGAATGTCTACTCAAAGTATCCATACTAGACCCTCCACTCCTGGATCCTCATAATATGAAACAAACTATTGACCAAATGGACTCCCGGATCCCATGTCAAATTTGGAAGTTCATCACTTCCAATCCCCAATAACTGTTGGTGTTCCTTACTGGTAAGTGTCGAAATCTCTCCACCCTCATCCCAATGAGAGTCTGAATATGTAGCAACCTTTGAGATATCCTCTATCCCATGGCCTAGGATACTCCCCATCACGCCCATGGCCTCAACTTTCTGCCCCTAATGATCCACCCCTATCCTGATGAATGCAATCAAGACACTCCTGTCAAGTGGTCTCAACCTACCAACTCTCCATGTCCCCTACCACTGTCTAGCTCCCCCTGTGTTGCTATCAATGATGAAGGTATCGGGAAATGCTATCATATCTGCAACCAACTGTAAGACTAGAAAGTATCATATGCTTTAGTCAATCCAAAGGACTTAACCAAAAGCTCGTCCATCGGCACCCATGGTAAATAATCGTCTGTAGTCATCACTGAACACCAACCATCGGGTACAATGGTAGGTACCTCCACCAACTGTGGGTCAATCATTCTCCATCCATCATCACTCACGCAACTGCTGCTACAGTGAAGGTGATCTCCCAGATCTGTATATTGCCACAAGGGAGAGGAATATCCCTGCTCTACTAAGTACATATCCTCCTTGTAATCCAGTGCGTCCCCCTAAATCCCACTGTACAACTTTGTATGTCTTTGTGAACTACCACTCATCACTGTGTGCCCCTACATACTCATGTGATCTCATGTATAGACATGAAACATCTTGGATCTTGGGTGTACTACGGGTTCATCCTCTACATGAAGGTCAACCAATCCTGGAACACAAGTGGAAGTGTCCTCATAACTGCCCCTAGCTCTGGAATCCCCATGTGTATTTGTGTGCTCAACTGTCTCAACGCCCCTCGTGAAGGGTGGTCCCTGTGACCTATGGACATCTCATGTATCTTTGTATCATACCTCTCCATAATCATCAGTGATCCTGGGTACTCCTCATGCTCCTCCCTCAACTAGTGCTCCATTGCTAAACCACCAACATCCTCTCACAATGTGGTTGAGGGATATATCTGACTCTCTGTTGAAATAGATGTAGTGGATCTCTGTCTAATTTCCTCAAGGAGCTCCTCTAATCTGGACTCTGATTCTTGAAGGGTTGTCTGTGTGCCTTCTGAGAATCTCCGTGTGCTCACCAACTCATGAGTGAGTCAGTCCACCTCAACCTCCTACTCCCTCATTTCCTTGTGATACATCTCACCAACCTCCAATCGGTAGTCCCTATCCCTCAAAAATTGTTGGTAGTCAACCCTCATCACAATCACTCTCTCCCTGAGTGTATGGAAGTCATCAATGAAAAGTCCCCCATCTGAACTATCATGTGCCATCAAGGCCCTCCAACAATAACCTGCCACCAATGCATGTGTATCATCAATGCGTCTAGTGGTTGCCATGATCATGTCCTCATTGACTCTCAACTTTCTTGCCAAGTGTCACGACTCCTGGTCACAATCTCGTTGAGGTGCTATATCATGTCTCTCATTGCTAGTGTCAACAATGGAATCCCCAACAACACACTCCTCAAAATATAAGGCATTGAACTGCCCACTTCGCCCTGTGCTACTAAGTCCTCATGTATTCCATTGCATGCCATCACCAACTGTGACCCCTATCTGAATCGCACCATATCCTGTATGGGCAGTTGTATCATCCTATGCACTCACCCTAATAATATCATCTGCGCCTGGATCCCATACAGATGTGTCCAGAAATGTGTTATGGTCATTCCGACCAATAAGGAGTGCATCCTCATCACTGTAGATCGATCCTGGGAGTAAGGGTCCCAACAAGCTTTCGGTCTCCACAACCTAGTCCATCAATGGAATCTCCAAGAGTGGTGATTCACTCTCCTCATACCGATAGGTATGTGTAAGGTCAACTACCTCCAAGCCATACCTCTCCTCCTGGGTCTGCAGATCCATATGTTCCTTGTGTACAAACCCCACACAAGGCTCCTCTACCATATCAGGATTGCCACTGATATCCTCATGTGTCATCGCTAGCATAGGTGACTGAGAATATGAAAAATGTGTCTCACTCATCATAGGAAGATCATCATTCTCCATTCATGAATTCATGGAAGTCATGTCTACACCCACTGGTAGGTCATCCAACCTCCTAATCTCATCATGTCTAAGTGCCAACACATATGAATCCTCACAAGTGTCACCATTATGTTGAAGTGTTGAATCCTCAACATTACCTGATGGGGAAGATGAAGGATATGTGCTATCCTCCTATCCATACAACTATCCCTCAGATGCGTAAGAGTCACTAGCCTTATCGGATTGCTCCAAATAGGCATCTATGGTTGCATTCACATGCATCTCCTCATCCTCGCTGTCATAGTGCACCTCAACAATGTACACCTTCTCTTTACCCCTACATCTGTGATTTGGCTTCCAAGGCACCTTGCAATTGTAGCAACGCTCCCTACATCTAATGGGTGTAGGCTCCATCTATGCTCCTGTCAATCCACTCGCTGGTAATGATGTATCTAGATCCTTATCTGATTTTCCCCTTAGGCTGGAAGGAAAACCAACTCTGATACCACTGTAATGTTCCTGACTTGGATAGTCTAGGAAATGTTGTTAATATGTATGTAAGATCTATTGTTTACAGCATATAAATGATCATACAAATAATAAATGTGACAAGGACTGCAAAGTTTATATTATGATATCTCTGTGGATTACAATAGGCCGAATGCGACTGAATAAAATAACAACACTCGGCTAGATCAGAAGAAAAAAGGATCTTAGCCAGAATACAACTAAGCAACTAAAAGATAATACCCGGAATATGTGAGTGTTGCGGAAACAATGGGTGCGCTGGGAATATGGCAGCTCTGACGGTAACTGCTGGAAGTCTGGAAAGTTTTCCCTGGGAGCTATACTTCTCAGAATGGCCTAGAAATTGTCCCAAATGATGCGCCCTGCTCTAGTCCTCAGTATTGCTATCTTTTGGACCCCTCTGCTGATGATTCTGGACCCCGGATGGATACCCCTGGGGGAATTCGCCCCTCTTCTTCTGGAAAAATGCATCCTAGTGATTCCACCATCAGAATCGAACGAGATATGTCTCAAAATGACCGCCTTGGTCTACTGGGAAATGGGTTGGAAGGGTTTCCCTGAATCTGGTCTGATGCTCTCTCTGGAACCCCAAATGCGCCCGCCAAAAGTGTCGCATGTCCAAGTCTGGAAAATGAATCCCAGTAGATTCCTCCATCGGAATCTGATGAGGAACTAGGAAAAATATGCACCTTTCCCTCCTCTCAAATGGGTCGGAGGGAAATCTTGGAATTCTCCCTGGATGGGATAAGTCGACTAAAAACCCTCTCAAAAGTTGCGCTTTCACTCTGGATGAATGCACCCTTGCTACTAAACAATGTGTAACCGCTGCTAAAGAATGATGGAAGACCTAAATGATCTTCCCGGTGACTAGGGTGTGTCTCTCAACACAGAAATCAGCCAACTAGTGTCTTCCTCTTGGAATCCACTGAACTATCTCTCCTGAGATGCGCCTCTTCTCCTCAATGACAAGTCATAATCTGCATAATGATGAATTAGGTCGCTGACTCTTCTCTTATAGCTTTCCAAAACCCTAATTCATTGTTGAAACCCTAATTTGTTGTTGACCTTTTCCCCCCAAGTGACTTTTACTTTATTTTATTATTCCTTGATTAAATCACTTAATTAATTAATCATTTTACCTCTAAAAAGTGATTTATCCATCCTTATGGCTTCTTTGACCACTGAAAGTCACTTCTCATCATCTTATCCTGTAGTGCTCTTCTTCTCGATTCCAATGAGCTATTACACTAAGAGGTTTCTCCAAGTAATATGCCCATTATCACCTTCTTAGTGAAATTAATTAAGATATGACCCATAATAACTCAAAATTATAGAAATTGTTGGAATGCAACGAAACCAAAACCAGGTTGTGTGGAATGGATCATGATGATGAACGATACAAGTAAGGCCCAATAAAACCCCTCAATATCTCCCAAACTCTCTGTCACCCCTATCTAGCTACTCTGGTAGGCATAGCACTCTGTAAAGTTATAATGTCCCAAAATGGGGACATTACACCTGGCTTATCTCTGTCCTCTTGACATATTCATGAAGAGGGTAGCATAGTGTCACCTTTTTGTATCACCCACAATAATCCGTCCTCTGAAGTATTGTCTTCCAGGAACTTGAAGTTGCTTGATCCGTCAAGTAACTCAAGTTTATCTTCCATCATAGTTATGTTCATCATAATTTTAGATTCTTCACAAACCCTTGTCAACTAGGCTAGAAAACCTAACAGCTAGGCTAGGCTAGCACTTTTAGGTTTTGTTGGACTTATGACTACCAACAATAATCCTTTGAAATATAGGAGAACGTTGGTGAGCTAAAGAGCTCCTTCAATGAGCTGCAGAAACCCTAATTTTGAAATTTCTACAGAACTTAGTGAAACCCTAGAAACCCTCGGGCCAAAATTTCAAAATGCTCGGAATTTTACTCTAAGAGTCTCTGGAGGTGCACTGAAAGATTTCATACTCTTCTATGAAAAAATTAACCCCTACATTCAAGTATTAAGGACTAAAACACCTCAGAAAGGAGGGTCATACAGATTTTCTGGAAACCCTAGGAGGGTTGTATGGTTCTGCAGAAAAAGAGAGGATACGTGTAGATGCTTGTGTAATGGGTTCTTCAAGACCTATGATCTGATACCATGTTGATTTTTCAATAGAAAAGGTTAAGCATGAATTTCATTCCATTTTAGCATTTAACTTAAACCATAACCAATTGTTGGCGGGCGAAATTGTCCGTCCGTCAACTGGGAGAGTGGAACCGGTCCGGGGTTGTCTAAATAACCCAAGCCGTTTGGAATGGACCACCCTGACGAGTTTAACGGCTCCGTTGGCCGCTCTAAGGTCTTCTATGAAAACCAAAGAGAGAATTGATCTGAGTTAAGTAATCTAAAGGAAACTAGAAACTAATAAAACAAGAAAAAGAACTAAAACTAATAAAAGAAACTAAACTAATAAAACAAACTAAACTGATAAAACAAACTAAAATAAATACACTAATATAACTATAAACTACTAACTATTATATATACAAGATACTAATTATCAACTATCTAATTACTAATTTAATTACAATTTATTCACAAATGTGCATTATCTACAATCTACAGATTTGAATAAAACCTGTGAAACTAATTCGCTTGCTGTCCCAAAACAGCAAAGATAATTCTTTTTTGATTTTATGTTTTATGAATAAGAAAGTAAACTAACTGA
>JZKD02S1966950.1:36897-64692 GCA_000966675.3 Picea glauca
CCAAGTGTACAGTTCAATCCAAACACCATATCCATCGTGTCAATCAATCGTTCAACCACAAGGTTTAAAATTAATCAATGCTAATACATAGCTTGGAAATATGAATCATTTCAACATGTTATCAACTTACCCAATAATATATCAAGCATCGATTTGTAAAGTCCAATATGATTAATCCATGCGCCTTCAAACCATTGCTATTTCTTGAATCAAACTTCATCAACTTACCACTGTATTCGTTGCACATTGAAATGTTTGCATTTTGATCCAAATTTCTCATATAATAACTGAGTGAAAGTCCATAGCAACAAGGATAAAAGCAATAAGACCAAATCCATTACAACTTTCATAAGATCATAACAAAACCAATAAATTTTATGCCCAAAGGTTTAGCAATCAAACATATCCAAATGCGCAATCAAGGTAAGATAATGCTCAAGGACATAAGTTCGAGAAAACCTTTAGCAGTCATGTGATAAACCAGTGGTCAAGTGTCTTTCAGAAAATCAACCAAAGACGACGACAATCTAAGCAACGAAAGAGGTGTTTTCACACTTGCAGTTGTGAAAACTGAGTCGAAATCAAATTGTAATTGTCGCAAAAATGAGACAAATGTCTAGAAGCACAATGCGACGATGATTTGTCATTGACAAGACAAGAGGTGTAGGCAGCGTTTTTTCAGAGCAATTAAAAAAATGATTTGGCTGCCAACACCAATTTAGTTGCAGCAACCAAGATCACAAGAAGAAACACCATGCACAAGAACACAAGAAGTATCATGGGAAACCCTTCTCAACAAAGGAATAAAACCCAGCCAAAATCCTTTTCTATATTCTTCAAGAGAAAGACCTTCACCACCAATAAAACCTATCACACAAGAGGGTGCTTGCAAACCCTAGAAGACTAACGCCGAATAGAGGTGTGCACTTTTCCCAAGAAGGTGTACTTGCTGAAAGTTCCAAACACACACAAAAGATAGTATTCCTAAATGAGGAATTTAGCTTTACTTATATTATACTTGACCTGTCAACAGAAGTGTTTATTGGCACAACCAGGCCAACCTCTCTATCTCATAATATAATTAATATTAACTAGATTAATTATCTTTTACATTAATTATCAATTACATTAAGGTGGGGCTGACCTGTACCCTTTACATTACAATTAGGGTTACAGGCAGGTTTGACTCTTGAACAATATAGCAAGGGATCTCATACACCCACTAGTGCTCATCCACTAGGTGCACATCCATGGGGATGTCCATATCTCTGGCTCGCTGCATTACACAGAAGAACTACTTCTCACTAGTGCTCAGCCACTAGGGGCACATCCATGGGGATGTCCATATCTCTAGCTCACTACATTACACAGAAGAACCACTTATCACTAGCGCTCAGCCGCTAGGATCACGTTTACTTGTGCTCGTCCACAGGCACATCCACTCAATAGATCTTCTTTCCCAGTGCATTACAGAAGAGAGTCGTCTAAAGTTTCATCATAAACTCTTTGCTCAGAGCTAATACATCATCTTCATCTCTATCTCATGACGATGCACCCAGCACTTTGGGATTTCACATGTTCACCTTGTGCTCAGCCACAGGCATGTCCAACTCTGCAGATCTCTTTTCTCACTTCATTACATAGGAGAATCATCTGGAGTTCTTCTCAACTCTATGTAAGGAGGAGGCCATCTCTATGTTCCAGTTATGTCTCATATAGGAACCACACACCCCTCTCAGTGGCCCTCTCTTAGGTTTGTGTCCTAGAGAATGTCTCACATAGCTACAATCATCAATAGGAATCTCATGTATAATTCCTTGAAGTCCATGGTTATGGGGCCCATTGTGCATAACCATTCAACACCCAAAACAATTTCACAACCACCCATTTCAAATGAAAACCTATGGGATTTCAAAGAATAATCCTCAATTTGAAGGTGCGCAATTTCACAACAACCCCCACATTTCATGGAGCCACCATTAGTAATCATGGTATGAAATTTTTTCACTGGATGGATATAGAAATGTGTCTCTTGGGTGACTTGATGATGAACAAAGTTATGGGTTCTATTGTTTTCAATTAGGATAATGACTTTACTATTCTTGATGTAGCCAATTAATTTAAGAGTTTGGGGAGCTGTAATATCAATAAAGAAATGTAGGGATATCTGGGGTTCCACATGTGGTTGATCAAAAAGAGGAATTCCATCATCTGGATGAGGGAGAGAAACATCATCATCTTCTAAAATGTCTTCAAAAATGGCCATAAAAATTTTCTACTCCTTACATTTGTGCCCAGAAAAATATTGTTCATCATAATTGTAACAAGGGCCTTTAAGTTGACATTTTTTCCATTTCATCCCAAGTTAATTTGTGGATCTTGAGAGGAGGAGAGCAAAGAGAGGGATCGGTGGGACAAGGATGGGTAATAAAGGATGGGTTTTTTATTTGAGTAGTAACGACATTTTGTGCTTCCCTATCTCCATGAGTGGCTTCGATCCAAGTGGTAGGGAGAGTCATTAAGGCTTAAGCATGGATTTCTACCTTCATACCACTAATAAAACATTCTCGAAAAAAGTTATCTGACATGCCTTCGGTGCGGAAATCCAGTTACTCAAAAGAAAATATGTAGTCTTCAATTATATCCAATTGTTTAAGCTTGGTTAACTAGCCTAGATGATGAGTATCTATTTCAAAACACTCATAAAGATCTACAACAAATTGAGTCCAAGTAATATAACCTCTATGGAGATTCTCACGCCATTGTTACCATGGCCAGTGCTCAAGATCTAAATATGAGACATTGACACGAAGTTTCATGAAGTCATCGGTGATGCCATGCAGTGAAAAATAGTGTTCCATTTGAGTGACCCAACCAGTGGTGTTTAAGCCATCAAATTCATTAGCATCCACTTTAGGAAGGCATAGGTCATGAACAAAGGGGTTAGAGTGAAGCCCCGTGGAATGGGTTGATTAAACTCCCTCTTGGTGTAAGGGTTTTTCCTAGGAGTGGGTGACTATGAATTTAGTAATAAAGTTGGGCAGTCAGTCGGGAAGGTTGTCTAGTTTGTTGAGCTTCGTATTAAATATAGAAAGCTAGTCATTAAATGTAGTAAATTTTTTATCAGTAGCAACTTGAGCGTGCATGAGTTTGGTTTGCAAGTCTTCACATAATTTTTTCAAGTTAGCAATGTGGTTTCCATATATTTCTTACGGGTTGCTATTTGGTTGGGGCGCAAAAAAAATATGTGATGGGAGGGTGGGCCTAGGTATAGAGTGCAGTGCAATGGGGCTAGCATGTCCACACAAAAATACTTCATGGAGAGTTGTAGGAATGTGATCAGTGTGACTTTATGGATTTGTTGACATAGGAAGTCAATAATCGGGTGAGTGGGTCCACATAAAAAAATTCTTATGGAAGAGGGGTACCACTGCGATCAATGTGATACAAGGCATTTATTGAAATAGGTCCCAAATAAGGATGTCGATGGGACCATACTCATTTTCTTTTTTTCTCTTTTTTTCTTTTTCTACTCGTTCAGAGTTATATTCTAGACTGAATATATTGTAGTGACAAAATGCTCAAATTTTTCATATGGAAGATTATGTAGGAAATTCCTGAACTGGAAGGATGAAGCAGGGTTTCTAGTGATTGAATGTTCAAAATTTCAACATAGGCCCTTATTTTAGAATTTTTCTAGAATGACTGGAAGGAGTAGGGATACAAGGGTCCTAAGGAGAAGGGAATGCCATGTGTTATAGCTCTCTTATATACTTATGAGGTCCAAAAATAGTACTTGGATCAATATCCTAGGGCTCTAACTAAGGAGGTTCAATTGTACCCTTAATCATACTACCTGATGACCCAAGTATGGATTACCCAATTATGAGATAGTAGTATTCCCAAGTGTTATTCTTGGTGCCACTATCGAAGCGAGGAGATCGAGCATATGATCTAAAGTTGGTTTTAGTACACCTACATGACTTCTAATATACTCGATAGTACGTGGAAGTGAATTTTTTATATAGGTGTTTTCTGATGCAATACTACTCGAAGGGTACCAACAAGGGTTACAAGGGTTTCCAACCAAGTGAAACCTCTAATAGTTCCTCTATGTATGCTTCTTTGATTGTAAGTTTACCCACTTAATGAAAAATATATGTGTTATTTATAGACATCGAAACGTGTCTTTAGCCTAAAAAAAAATTACTCTAAAATTTTTGTGAGGAAAGAGATATGATACCACTTGTGATGTACCAAATAGAAATATTCAGAGCATAAATCATAGATGTCACTTCAATATATTGTAGAAATAAATAGAATTGCATGCACAATGGACAATTCCTAATGGTTAGGAACATATGTTCCCTCTTTGGAGGTCACATGTTCAAATCCAAAGGGGGGTATGGTATGTATACCTCCGTAGAATTTAGCAATAAAATCGTTGCACGAAGGGGGTCCCTTGTCCCATAAACAATGGTGTCTCATACACCAATTTGGTGTCTGTCTTAGCCATGACCTTAAAAATTATTATTATTATGGACCTAAATATAATACCTTTATTGTTATGGAAGCAATGCTCACTTGCCTCTTTGAGGGGGAAACCTCCAATAGAGCAGAGCTTAAATTACAAATTATTTCCAAGACACTTTTTACAATGCTTCTACATATTTAGATAGTACATTTTAACCCCTAAGAAATTTATAGTAGGTGGAACTTTCTAGTAAGCCTTCTTACAATAATTTTGTTCACACTACTACATAGGCCTTATTTACTAATGATAGCCACCATACATAGCAATACATAGTAGTCTATCTACTTAGGGAATTAGGGAGGTTAAGACCTTAACATAAAGATCTCTATCCCAATATGCATCAACAAATCCCTATATATCTATCTCTCTTTGAGGTCAAAGTCTTCCTTGGTTGCATATTGCATAATTTGAATTGCCACACCTATAGCTAAAGACCCTCTTTACAGTTATCAATTATTCCTTCCTTAGTTTTGACATATACCTGCTCAAAACTCCCACTACATGGGAAATATTTGTTCTAATACATACCATAGCATGCATCAAACTTCCAAAAACACTTGCATAGGAAACATGGGACATATACCTCTTCTTTTGTCTTGGGACACTGATTTGTAAACAATTTTACACCAACATGAATGGGACCTTACCAATTTACATTCATAACAAAGTTACCAACTTAACGAAGACTCTCTAGAGTTCTTATTTTTTTAGAGGTCACATTTTTTACCATAACCAAAAACTCTAAAAGGTTTAAGAGAGTGTTTTATAATAATCAATTCCTCGTGAAGAGTTATATCAATTAGCATTGATGTAGGTGATCGATTTACCAAGTAACACGCAATGTCCACCACCTCTGCCCATAAATCCTATGATAAATCTGTACCATTGATCATGCTTCTTGCATTTGCTATCAATTTCATGTTCTTTATTTATACAATCCCATTATATTGACATGTGTATGGAACAATATTTTACCTCACTATTCCACACTTCTTATAGAATTCCTCAAACTCATTTTTGCATAACTCTCCACCATTATATGTATTAAACACATTTATTTTCTTATTTCTTCGGTTCTCTACATGATCTGGATTATTTTGAGAACGAAATGAAGGCAGAGATATAACATTGAAATATACAGAGAAATTGCATTAAACACATAGATACAGTAATGCACAATTTTTATTAATGAGAGAATGTACAGAAACTGTAATATTACAGAGTGAATAACTCGTTAGAATGGTGGCAGCTTATCTCTAAGAAAATATGTGATGGCTACGCTCATTCGCAATAAGAGGATGATGTTTACAATGAGGCTCTATAGGCATTTTTAACATAAAGAAAATCCAAAACCCTAACCCCAAAAAATGAAACGCCAAAAGGTCGGTGGGCCCTTATGAGGGTAGTTGGTACGTCAACATCCCAAGGGCATAACCTTTGCATACGATCTTCGTTTGGGGTGCATTATAGCTTGTTTGAAAGGTCCATCTGATGACTACACATTTTATTGTCACACTATGGCTAAAGCATATAGTGTGACTGTGGCAGGCCAAACAAACGTTGTTTAGGGCCTCAAAACGACCCCAAAAGTTTAGGACCCGAAAAGATGTAGAAAAACTGCCAAGCTTGAAACCCCTATTTTGATCCAGTGGAATAAGTGGGTGGCCACCGATTTCTACCTGAATCAATCCTCCCCCCCTTAGGAAGTAATAGTATCTATTGCGTGAAGTCCCCGAGGAAGATTTTGTTGAATCTGAACCTTGATGAGTTGTTTTCCTTGCTGAATAAGTTGTCATGCTTAGCTTGTTGAAGGTTGTTATCAACTTGTTGTTGGAGGGGTTGGATTTGTTTAACCAATCTAGTTCCATGATCTTTCAGAGTGTGGGGGAACTTTGTCGGTGAAGATGTAGCATGAAGAACATGAAGGGATTTATCATAACTTGGTTTGACTGGGTAGTGTGGAGGCACCCTCGTAGGTGCAGTAGGAATATCTTGGTGCTCTTTTACAATCTTTTTTATTTGCTTCTGTTGGATAGAAGGGTATTGGAAAAAGGCTACATTGGTTATAGTGTCCTCTTCTGACCAGGTTGTGAAGAGGATAAACTTTGCGGTGTGACAGATTACTTTGCAGCACTTTTTTGTCGATATAGTAGTTGGAACTACCTCTGGTATCCTATAGGGCTGACCATCCAGAGTAACAATGACGCTACGGGGTTGAGACTCATAAACAAATGATGTCTCCACATATATGGCTGGCCTAACAGAACATCGCATACTTTCAATAAGGAAACATCACACAGTACCTCATCCTTGAAGGGTTTGATGTCGTATGACAGGAAATATTCTTGGTTGACACGAAGTTCTCGTTCCTGGCGGAGCCATTCAATGTTGTATGGCTATGGGTGTGGTGTTGTCGGTAAATGAAACTATTTGAAGACCTATGCTAAGATAAGTGATCCGGATTTATGAGTGAAATGAACAGAATAATAGGTTGAATACAATAACACAGAGATACTGACGACAACAACAGATATCCAGTGAATAATTACTTCTATTGAATAAATAAAATAGGTTGAAATTGTAAAATTGCATAACTGAAAACAACTTGCTCGAATGGTGGTAGCTATCTCTAAGAAGAGATGTGTCCACTATGTGCATTTGTCTTAGCAGAATGATTACAATGAGGCTCCAGAGGCCTTTTTTAACATTACTCATGAATTCCAAAACCCTAGACATCCAAAAACCTAACCCTAGGAGATAAAACACCAAAATTCATGTGGGCTCCGATGGGTAAGTTGGTACCTCAACTTCATGGGGTCGTAACTTTTGCATACGACCTTCGTTTTAGGCACATGATAGCTCATTGGAAAGGTATTTTCCAAAACTACACGTTATGTCATCAAAATCTGACTTCGTCTACAGTTTGACTGTGGCAAGAAAAAAAATACATTGTTTAGGGCCCCAAAATAGCCCTGGAAGTACAGAAATATGTACTGACATGAAAACATCCAAAATAAGCTAATTGGATTAGGTGGGAGGCCACCAATATCCACCTAGAAGTTGTGTAGGGATTTAGACAACCATGGAAGTGTAGAACCCACAATTACAAAGAATTATAGAAGAACGCGTTGAACTTAAAATTGTCAAGAGAAACCATTTGGAATAGGTGGGTGGCCACCAATATCCACCTGGATCAGTCCTCCCCCCTTAGGAAGCAATGGCATCCATTGCATTGAGTTCCCCATTCAGGTGAGGAAACTTTTGTTGAATTTGGCCTCCACTTGCCTTGTTGTAGGAGCTACCCTGCCTTGACAACCCAATAAAGTTGGATCCTTTGCTGGCGAGTGAACTTGACCTGTGTGTCCACTATCTTATCAATGGATGTTTGTTCCATGCAGTCATGGTTGAGCTTGGTTGGTGTCAATTTTTCTGTGATCTCTGAGGTGTCCAATAATGGTGTAAAATATGGTCGAAGGAGGTCCACATTGAACACTAGGTGTAAGCCAAAGAAGGGTGGAGTGTTGACCTCAAAATCATTGCTACCCACAGCCTTGGTGATAGTGTAAAGCCCATAGCGAAGTGGGCAGAGCTTCTGATGGGGCCCTGTAAGGTGCTCTTTCTGCAAATGTAATCAGACCTTGTCTCCCACCTGAAACTGTTGCGGTACCCAGTGTTGATCATGGCACTGC
This sequence comes from Picea glauca, assembly GCA_000966675.3. NCBI lineage: Eukaryota > Viridiplantae > Streptophyta > Pinopsida > Pinales > Pinaceae > Picea > Picea glauca. The sequence goes on from JZKD02S1966950.1 coordinate 45,121, forward strand.
TTGTGCTTATCATTGTCTTTCTGCAAAATCTCATGGACCTATTGGCAGATGTGATGAATCCGCTCAATGAATCTAGTGGATTTTTCGGCCTCAAACTGAACATGGGAATATTCTTCCTCTGTGGTTGCAAGGGGTAGTGCAACATCAATGGGACCTAAGGGTTGGAATCCCAACCCCGCCTGAAATGGGCCATGGTTGGTGGAGCTATGTAGAGCCATGTTGTATATGTGTTGAACATAGGGAAGACTCGCATCCCATGTATGTAGATGTTTAGAGTTGTACATGCACAAGATGTGCACAATCATCTGATTGACGACCTCTATCTGGCCATCGGTTTGGGGGTGGAAATAAGGTCATTTAGTGAGCTTGGTGTCCAACAGTGACTAGAGACTCGACCAAAATGTGTTGAGGAACCTGTTGTCCCGATATGAGGTGATGGTCTATGGTATCCCAAAATGGACCCACACCGGTTTGAAGAAGAGCTTGGCAGTATCTATCATTGTGGTGCTCTTATTGCAAGCTATGATAACGACCATCTTCGAAAACCGATCAACCACCACAAACACACAATGATTATCATGCTTCGTGGACGGAAGGCCAGACATGTAATCCATCGAGATGGATTCCTAAGGCCTCTCGGGAGTAGGAAGAGGGGTGTATAATCCTTGCTTCTTGATGACTAGATTGGAAATGGCACGGGCATTGCAAGATCTAATATACTTGTTGACTTCTTGTCGAAGTTTTGGAAAATAAAAATGTTTCTATACAACGACCATAGTTTTCTCCGGGCCAAAATGTCCTACCATCCAACTGTAGTGAGCCTCCCAAATCATCTTTGCATGCTCTCATGTGGGAACACAGAGGTGGCATAGATGGCATAACAGTCCATCCTAGATGTGAAAATCGGTGGCATTCGCTCATGTACCCAAGAGCTGGTAGGTGGTGGAAAAGTCAGGGTCACGCTAATAAATTTGGGGCCACTCAGATGCTTCATTCCCATAGGAATGGAGCATTGTGGTGAATGCAACAACGGGAGGGCGACTGAGGTAGTCAGGGACACAATTTGTGCTCCTTGTTTTATACTTGATGTTGAGATGGAAATGTTGTAGATATGTGGACCACTTTTGATGGCGGTCGTTCTGCAACTTCCCTAGTGTCTGTATGAACTGCAGAGGCTTGTGATCAGTGTGGATGATTGTCACCTTTCCCAAAATGTAACGTTTCCATTAACGATAGGCTTTCACAATGGAATATATTTCTTTTTCATAGGTGGGGTATTTTTGGAAAGTAAATGAGAGTGTCTCACTATGATATACTATCGGATGACCATGTTGAGTGATAATTGTGCCTACAGCATAGTCGGAGGCATCAGTATCAATCTCAAACGGTTGTTGCAAATCAGGTAAGGAGAGTATTGGAGCTAAGCACAAGTGATGTTTCAGATCATCAAATTCTTGTTGTTGTGTCTTCCCCCAAGAAACAATTTCCTTGCCACCGCCCTTTTTTACTTGGTTGAGGACCCATGCAATATGGGAGAATCCCAGCAAGATCCTTCAGTGGAAGTTGGCAAGTCCCAAGAAGCTCTGAAGCTCGGTTAGTGTTGTCAGGGTTGGCCAGTCACGAATTACTTGGATCTTAGATGGATCCACATGCACCCCATGTTCATCAACAATGTATCCCAAGTATTGGACCCTGTTCATTCCAAAGGAGCATTTTTCCAAGTTGGCATATAGATTGTGTTGTCGTAGAGTGCCCAAAACTTGTTGAATATGTTGCATGTGCTCCTCCCAAGTTTTGTTGAACATGGGGATGTCATCCAGACATACCACCACAAAAGAGTTGGTGAAGGGTCTCAATACATCATCCATCAATCTCATGAAAGTTGTTGGTGCATTTGTTAAGCCAAAGGTCATGACCATCCATTCGAAGAGACCTTCTTTAGATTTGAAATTTATCGTCCATACATCAGTTGGTTCGATGGGAACCTAGTGGTAGCCATACTTTAGGTAAATCTTGCTTAAGACTTTTCCAACTTGAGTTGGTCAAGAAGGTAATCAATTTGGGGAATTGAGTATTGTTCCCTGACTGTGATTTTGTTTAATGCTATGTAATCTATGCAAAGTCGCCAGGTCCCTTCTTTCTTCTGCACCAACACAATCGGGCTTCCGCAAGGGGAGGAGTTGGGTTGGATGTGCCCATTTTGAAGCAACTCTTGGATCTAGCACTTGATTTCATCATTTTCCATCAGCGAGCGAAGATATATTGGTCCATTAGGAAGCGATGCATCGGAGATTAGATCAATTGGATGCTTGACTTGGCAGTGCATCAGTACCCCGGTGGGTGAGGAGAAGATGTCTCTCTATTCTTCCACGATCTTGTCCACTTGCTTCTGCTGCAAAGAGAGGCTCTGTGTAGAGGTCGTGGATGTGGTGGTGACCTTCTGCTTACTATGATCACGGATCACAAAGAAGACGAACTTATTGATCTGTGAAATGACCTTACTGCATTGCTTAGGATAGATTAAAGAAATAGCGATAGGCGGCACTACCTCTGGTATCATGTACAGATGTCTACCCAAAGTAATAATAGCACTGTAGGGTCTAGACTCATACACAGCATGTCACTTCCACAAATATTGTTGGCCTAAAAGAACATCACAAAATTCAAGGGGAGAAATATCACACAATACCTCGTCTTTGAAGTGCTTGATGTTGTAGGGAAGACGGAATTGTTGGCTGACACAGAGAAATCGTCCTTGGCGAAGCCAACCAATGGTGTAGAGTTGTGGGTGCGGTGTTATCAGCAGGTCTAGCCGCTTGACAACCTCTACTGAAATCAGGCTCTTCTGACTACCGCTATCGACAATGAAATGTATCAGAGTCCCCTTTACCCACATATGTGAGTGAAAGAGGCATTCCCCTTCCTCTGGTTCTTCTGGTTCTCTTGGTTAGACTTTGGTGGTAGTGACATTGGCACTAGGTTCGGCATTGATGATCCGCTTCCCACTTTCTAGATTTGATTCGGAGTCAGAATTTTCCTCTAACTCGGAAGCTTTCAGCTCAACCACCAGTGATGGCTTGGAGCGACATTCTTCGGTGTTGTTTCAAGGGATTTTATGGTATTCACACCATTTTCCCATGTCCTTTAAATTCCCATTACCCTTATTTGGTTGCAGCTTGGATTGGTTGTCCTGAGAGAGGCCATCTTTGCTTTGTCCCTTGTTTTGTGGGTTGGGGACGCCTTTTCCTGGCTTCAGCCATGAGGAGTTTACAGATCCAAACTCTCACCTCTTCTGCTTAAATTTCTACTCGATCTTGACAGCATATCTATAAGCCACACCTAATGATGCAATGTCTAGAAACTCCATTTTTGTTTGAATGTATCTATGCAGACGATCGCGGTATTTGCGCACCAGATGTCGTTCAGATTCTTTGATACCCAATTTGGTGCACAAGGTATGGAAAATATTGTGAAATATGGTACTGTCTGGTCCCTTTCCTGACGCAGCATGGTCCATCTTGTGTATTGGTCCTTGTAGCTTCCAACATGGTAGTATTGTTCTTTAATGGAATCCCTGAAGGAATCCCATGTGGAGGAGACCGCAAATATTGCAGATTCCTCTATGGCCCTTTGCTCATAGTAAGTATCCCACCAGTCCTTAACATGGAGGACAGCCTTGAGGAGTGAAAAAGTAATATTTTCCCTGTTGGAAAAATTGTGGACCGAAAAATACCCTTCGAGAAGATTCAGCGATTTTTCTAAATCATCCTCATCTATCAGTTCTTCAAATAATGGAATATCAAAATTTACTTGTACCTTGAAGGGGGTTGCATGGTTGCTTGATGAAGATGCATCTCATGTGGGCAATTGTCGAAGGATCTGTGCAAAGTTGTCCATCATTTCATTCCTTTGTCACACAAGGGCTTCCTCGAGCAACATTTTAAAAGGATCTCCTGCTCCATAATATTTCTTCTCGTCACCCATGGGTTGTTGTCGGGCTCAACGTGGTCGATATTGCAAAGGCTCGACTAGTTCAAGTCCCAACTTCTTGTACCCAGATCTTGTTGGGGACATGCACGAAGAAAAATAAATGAAGAGCAGCCCACTCTAATACCATTGATCTGGATTTATGAGCAAAACAAGAATAATAACAGACTGAATACAATAACACAGAGATACTGAGGAAAACAACAGATACCCAGTGAAAAATAACCTCTATTGAATAAATAAAATAGGCTAAAACCGTAAAACTGCAGAACTAAAAACAAGTTGTTCGAATGGTGGTAGTTATCTCTGAGAAGAGATGTGGCTACTACGTAAATTCGTCTAAGTAGAATGATTACAATGATGCTCTAGAGGACTTTTTAACATTACTCATGAATGCCAAAACCCTAGACATCCAAAAACCTAACCCTAGGAGATGAAACGCCAAAAGTTATGTGGGCCCGGATGGGTAAGTTGGTACCTCAACTTCTCGAGGTCGTAAATTTTGCATACGACCTTCGTTTTAGGCGCATGATAGCTTGTTGGAAAGGTATTTTCGAGAAATACACATTATGTTGTCAAACTCTAACTATGTCTACAGTTTAATTGTGGCAAGCCAAAAAAACATTGTTTAGAGCCCCAAAACGTCCCTAGAAGTATAGAAAGATGTACTGACATGAAAACATCCAAAATAATCCAGTTGGATTAGGTGGGAGGCCACCAATCTCCACATGGAAGTTGTGTAGGGATTCAGAGAGACTCAGAAGTGTAGAATCCACAATTACAAAGAATTACAGAAGAACGTGTTGAACTAAAAATTGTCAAGAGGAGCCAGTTGGAATAGGTGGGTGGCCACCAATATCCACCTGGATCAATGAGGTTCTTTCAGCTTCCGCTATCAACAATAAAATGCAACGGGGTCTCCTTCACCCACATCTATGATTGGAAAAATTGTTCCCTCTCCTTAGGATCCTATGGTTCTTTTGGTTGGATTGTTGTGGTCGTGACAATACAAGTGGGTTATGCATCAATTATCTGTCTCATTTTATTATTGTCTGAATTGGAGTCTGAGTCGGGGCTTGACTCTATTTCTTTGAGCCCGACCATCAATGAATGTTTCGAGTGACATTCATTGGTATTGTGCCAAGGGATTTTGTGGAAGTCACACCACTTCCTAGTGTCCTTCTTCGCCTTCTTGTTACCCTTCTTTTCATGTGGCTTGGACTAGTTGTATTAAGGTTGATTGTTCTGTGAGTTAGGGTTGCCTTTAACATACTTTGGTTGTTGTGAATTTTCAAACCCAAATTATTGCTTGTTTTGTTGCTTAAATTTCTACTCGATTTTGACACCATATCTATAAGAAGATATTGGTGATGAGATGTCCAGAAACTCCATTTCGATTTGAATGTACCTGTGTAGAGCCCCTCAGATTTTAGAACCAAATGCCGCTCAAATTCTTTGATACCCAGCTTGGTGCACAAGGTATGGAAGGTATGTGTGAACTCTGGAACTGTTTGGCCCCGCTTTTGATGCAGCATGGTCCATCTCATGTACTGGTCATCATAGTTTCCCACAGGGTAATATTGCTCCTTGACCGCATCCATAAAAGAATCTCAAGTGGGCTCAGCCCCAAATATTCCAGACTCCTCTTTGGAATTTTTCTTCGAGTAAGTTTCCCACCAATATTTGACATGGGGGAGAGTCTTAAGGAGCACAAAGGTGATTTTTTCTCTCTCAGAAAAATTGTGAACAGAGAAATAACCTTCTATCAAATTTTACCATTTTTCCAAATCATCTGCATCGATCTGAATTTCAAATACGGGAATATAAAAATTAACTTATACCTTGAATGGGGTAGTGTCTCCAAAGAGACTTCTTGACGAAGACGCACTTGTTATTTTCGGCAATCATTGAAGGACATGGACAAAATTCTCCAACATCGCATTCCTCTGTTGCGAAAGGGATTCCGCGAGAAATAGCTTGATGGGATATTCTACTCCATCGTTCCTCTTCTCTTCCACCGTGGGAGGTCGCTTGGGATAGCGAGAGCGATTTTCCTCAAGAGAAACTAGCTCGAGACCCAACTCTTTATACCCTGACCTCATCGAGGACATGCACTAAGAAACGAAAAGGAGTAGCCTGCTCCAATACCGCTGATCTGGATTATTTTGAGAATGAAATGAAGGCAGAGATATAATAATGAAATATGCAGAGATATTTCAATAAACACAGAGATATAGTAATGCACAATTTCTATTAATGAGAGAATGTACAGAAACTATAAAATTAGAGAGTGAATGACTCACTAGAATGGTGGAAGCTTATATCTAAGAAGATATTTGATGGCTACACTCATTCGCAAGAATATGATGTTTACAATGAGGCTCTAAAGGCACTTTTTACATAAATAAATTCCAAAACCCTAACCCCGAAAAATGAAACTCCAAAAGGTTTGCAAGCCTCGACGGGGATAGTTGGTACGTCAACTTCCCAAGGGTGTAACTTTTGCATATGATCTTTGTTTGGGGTGCATGATAGCTCATTTGAAATTTCTATCCAAGGACTACACATTTTTTCATCGCACTTTGACTAATGCCTAAAGTGTAATTGTGGCAGGCCCAAAAAACGTTGTTCATGGCCTCAAAATGGCCCCGGAAGTTTAGGACCCGAAAAGATGTAGAAAAACTGCCAAGGTGGAAACCCTTGTTTTGAGCCAATGGAATAGGTGGGTGGCCACCGATTTCCATATGGGTCACTACAAAAGACTTAAACTATTTAAAATTAACAAAAACCTCAATTTTATTTCGAAGAAAATAGATCCATGTGTTCCTCAAGAAATCATCTATGAGCAAAACATAATACACAGATTTACATAGTGATGGAATGGGAATAGTTCCAAACACATCATTTTGTATACTTAATATTAAGTTACTTAGCCTATAGAAAAAGTCAACCCAGTTAGGTCACTTGAAGGACTATAAATAGAGGGCGCTTGAGCTCATTTGCACTCACATTCTCAAAACTGCATAAGGACAAGTGGTGTGCATGACTGGAGGAGAGTTGCAATTATTACAGTAGTGACTTGCTCGTTGGTTATGGTTTGGAATTTCTGCTTTGGTTATGGTTTGGATCTTCTATTTGGCAGGCTAGCTTTGGAGAGAGATACGCTACCTTGATTTGCTATTGGTTCTAGGGTTTGCTTCCATAATTATTCTATATGTCAAGGTTAAGGTGCTCAGGGGTGGCCTTTGTGCCTATGGTTGGGTGACAATATTAAGATATTGTCTACGGTTAAACGAGCACATCTAAATTATTCTAACAGGTTATGGGCCCACACCACCTTCGGGACATTCTAACCATTGGAAGGTAGTGCGGCAGTTCTTTGTTAAGCTGTGTATGGCACCAGTTACAGTTGCAGCTAAGTTTTTTTATTGTGCAGCTGCAACAAACCCTAACCCTTGTGTTTGGTCACTTCTAGTGAAACGTTTGACCTAATTCCTTGACATCCTAGTGCGCCCTAGCCTAGCGCACCTCTTGGTACCCTCAGCTAGCAAAAACGTTAGGTTTTAATTTTTGGTCAAATTCAAAGTTTGAATGATCAAAGTCATAGGTTGACTGGTCAAATTCAAAGGTTGATTGGTCAAAGTCAAAGGTTGATTTCTGGTCTAAATGATTTTGTTGTCAAAGTTGAAATTTTAGAGTTTGTAGCTTGTTCTAATCATTGAATCTTATGATTCAATTTCTAATATCTTCTTGTCAAGATGGTATCTAGTTTCATATTGGAAGACAAGTTGGGCGATGCAACAAGATTTCAAAGGTATGCACTTGTATATGTTATCCAAGTTATATCATCTAGCAAAACATGAGTTTGTTTGGGAAAGTACTAGAGACCTTGTCCAAACTGTAAATCTTGGATTCGGTGCATTCAGAGGAACAAGCGCACCCTCCATAGCAGTTGAGGATTTAGGTTCCAAGTTTGATTAAATTGTTAAGTTTCTAATATTCATATATCAAGGGTGATTGTTTCTACATTACAAATTGTGAAAGCAGTGTTTGAAGGGTTGAATATATTATTTCTAGGTGCAATGAATACTTGATTGCATATTAATACCATTGATATAGATGCTTATTGTACTTGTTTGCAAGATGAACTAACATCTCCTCTAGAGAGATACTTTGTGTTTTCTCTCAAGAAGGTCACCTCGGTCATACTATGATGATCACCATGAAATTGTTATTCATTATTGTTACCATAGATATGTTATGAAAATGTTATTATACTGGAAATGTTTTTATTGTTCTTGTCTCTGGCAGGTTATCTTACGAGATTTCCATGAAGGCTACCATGGATATATATTTGTTTGTTACAAACAGGTTACTATGAAAGAATGATTGATCACAACACTAAAAAAGTGTTGAAGAATGTTGTCTGCAATTTTCCTTATTATCGTTCTTGTTCCAGGCAAGTCATAGTTGATAGCTCTAGGAGGGACCTGCAGTGACAGTTGCAAGCATGGAGCAGATGACTTCATCAGTGGTGAAGCATATGGTCTCACCAAGTATCAATTATAATGGAAGCATGGAAAGAAAAAGGAGTTTTGGATTTCCTTCACTCATATGCATGTCAACCCTCTCAGTAAACAGGTATGTACAATATGTTTCATTTATTTATGAAGTTCTCACATAAAACTTTCATTTGTTTCTTGGAATCAAAAGGGAAAAATATTTAATAAGCTCGAGAAATTCAAGAACTTGTAGAGATCTTATCTGAAAATAAGTTAAAGATATTGAGGTCCGATAATGGAGGGAAGTACACCTCAAATGATCTCAAGACATTATGCAGAGAGGACGGGATTAGGAGGGAGATCATCACTTCCTACAATCCTCAACAAAATGGTGTGGAAGAAAGAAGGAATTGTTCAATTGTGGAAGCAGTAAAAGCCATGATCCATGATCAAGACTTACTGATGCATATGTGCATTGAAGAAACCAGAACCGTGATGAGTTGCATGATAAAGATCTTGTAGATCCCAGGATTGCATATACAGAGAGGTAAGAATGTTATATTAGACATGGTAGAATCACATAGATCTGAAGATCCACACCAAGATAAAACTAAGAAGGGAAGACCAACTTGGGCTCTTGAGATCATTCAAGATGCAGAGAAGCATGGTGATCCAAATAGAACTTTCAGAGAAAGAAAGAAGTCAAAACCATATTCCAGTTACAAAACCTTCCACCTTTGAGGAAGCAGTCAAGCAGAAAGAATGGAAGGAGGTTATGATGGAAGAATATCAATCTATCATGAAAAATTGTGTATGGGAAATTGTGTCTATATGAGTTTACAAGATAAAAACATGCAACAAATGAAAGTATCGATAAATACAAGGCATGATTCAGGGCTAGAGGTTTCTCCCAGAAGGAGGGAGAAGACTATGATGACAGTTTGTTCCAATAACCAGATATACCTCTACCTGAGCCATTATATCTCTTGCAGTATCCATGGGTTGGAGTTTACATCAGATGGATGCAAAGACTTTTCTTCTCAACGGAGTAATTGAAGAAGAAGAATATGTAAAGAAACCTCAAGGTTTTGAGGTATACCAGAAAGATACCCATGTACGCAGATGAAAGAAGACCTTGTATGGATTCAAGCAACTTGGTGCAGAGTCTCTCATGTAAAGCAGAAATGTGGTGAAAACTTCTGATAACAAAGGAAGTGCATCGAAATGGTTCTTCAAAAGTCCAGGATAATGGATTGAAAATCCATGGAAAACTCCCATGATGACATATCTGAAGAAGTTGAGAGACTATGATCCAGTAGACCTGTCCATGTATCGACAATTGAATGGCTCGTTGATGTATTTGGAGAATACTCAGTCGGGTATTTTCTTTGCTATGAAAATAGTTCCAGGTGGAACCTAGCCATGAAAATTGAAAAATTGCAAAGCATGCCTTGAAATGTCTTTGTGGGACGTTTGAGTTATGATATACATCTGCATGGATCTATCGATTCAGACTGGGCAGGGAGGTAGATGACAGAAGAAGTGCTCCTTGGATATGTTTCAGTTTGAGCTTTGCCACGATATCATGGGCTAGTAGGAAAAAAAAGTTTGTTGCACTCAACATTGCAGAAGCAGAGTATATTGTGGCTTGTGATGCTTGTACAGAAGCAATGTGGCTATGTAAGCTAGTTTCTGGATTGTTTGATCATGTGTTGGATTCAACCGTGATATATTGTGATAACCAGAGCTGTGTGAAGCTCTCAGAGAACCTGATGTTCCATGACAGGTTGAAGCACATTGAGATCAAGTACTATTTTATCTGTGATAAAGTTCGAAGGGGAGAAGTGGTTCTCCAGTATATCTCCACTGATGAGAAGATAGCAGATATTTTGGTAAAGCCTTTGTCCAAGATGAAACGTTTGTGTACTTAAGGGACAAGCTGGACTCGTGGAGATGACTTCCTTATTGGAAAGGGAAGTGATAACTACCCAGGTTGGGAGGGAGCACTGATATGTTATTGATATATGGACAATCATTTTCCAGTTTGGAAAATGGTCTAGGTTGGGCAGTCACTTTCCAGTCCAAAAAGTGGTCCAAGATTCTTGATGGATAGTCATTTTCCAGTTTGGAAAATGGTCCAGGTTGGGAAATCACTTTCCAGTCCGGAAAGTGGTCAAAGATTCTTGATGGACAGTCATTTTCCAGTTTGGAAAATGGTCCAGGTTGCGAAGTCACTTTCCAATTCGGAAATTGGTCCAAGATTTATGATGGACAGTCATTTTCCAGTTTGGAAAATGGTCCAGAACGGACAGTCATGGTCTGATAGATTGTTGATGTACCATAGACAGCGATTCTCCTTCTGGTCAGTGTGGGGGAATGGTCTAGGACAATCATTCTCCTTGGAATTCACTCTGATAAGTGGTCAAGAAGAATGCTCCACCTCTCTGGGCAGTCATTCTTTCGAAGTTCAAAGTTGTGAGCAGTTTCAAAGAATGGTCCAATGTAGGAGGTTGGTGCAGGACAGTCATTTCCGTAGGAAATGGTCCGGACAGTCATTCCCTAGGGCAGACTCATTCTCTCCAGGTTTCACTGTGAATCGTGCTGGAAGAATGGCCTAGTTAGGTTGAATGGTCCAGGTTCAGTAATCAAGGACTGTCATTCCCTAGGGCAGACTCATTCTCTCCAAGTTCCACTGTGAATCGTTCCAGGAGAATGGCTATGTTAGGTTGAATGGTCCAAGTTCGGCAATTAGGGACAATTATTCTTCTATTCTTGGGAGTAATAGTCTAGATAGGCCATGGTTGATGTTTAACTTTCCGAGGGAAAATGCTCTTCCAGATCTCACATATGTGAGTGGAGGAATGGCCCGGATGATTCGGTTTATATTATGATATTGTTGATACAGGTTGATATCAGATGATATGATTGTTGTGGAGACTGTATGTCTCTAGACAATAGTTATATGTTATTGTGATGGATATGATCCATTGGTAGTGACTATGTGTCACTAGTTAGTAGTTGTGTGCTACTAGGAGTGGTTGTGTGCCACTGGATAGTAGTTGTATACTACTATGAATAGACACAATTTTGTTATATTGGATGGCATTGTTCTGATTGTCATGAAGACTATCTAGTTGATAGTGATGATGATGCTCGTGATTTGATCATGAGATAGTCTGTGTGGCTATGATGATGATATCGATTGAATGGTATGTTTGTGCTCAAGGCCATTGCCTTTAATACCTCCCTAGCTAGGAGGGAGTCTTGATATTACGGTAACTATGGGAGGTATTAAGATCTACGTGTAACCTTGACGAGACTAGAATATTTTGAGAAGCAAGAGAAACCCTAAAACGTTGGATAATAACCCTATAAAACAAGTCGACTCAAGAGAATAATTAATATTAAGTTATTAGCCTCCAGAAGAAGAAGTCGGCCCAGTTAGGTCACTTGGAGGACTGTAAATAGAGGGTGCTTGAGCACATTGCACTTGCATTCTCACAACTACATAAGGACAAGTGGTGCGCATGATTGGAGGAGAGTTGCAGTTGTTGCAGTAGTGACTTCCTCTTTGGTTATGGTTTGGAGTTTCTACTTTGGTTATGGTTTGGATCTTCTACTTGGCACACTAGCTTTGGAGAGAGATACGCTACCTTGATTGGATATTTGTTATAGGGTTTGCTTCTGAAATTATTCAGTCTATCAAGGTTAAGGTGCTCGGGGGTGGCCTTTGTGCCTATGGTTGGGTGACAATATTGAGATATTTTCTACGGTGAAACGAGCACATATACATTATTCTAACACCTGGGTCATTTTAGACTTATCTTATCCATGTGGAGTCTCTATGTTTTGTTCCACTCTATCAAAAGGCTGATTATTTGTTAAAAATTTTGTGATCGGCATCACATGAGCTCTTGATATTTCTGGTGTTGGTAAGAATTATAAATAAAACAAGTCATAAGTTGCAACTGTCGGTAGGTTGATATTCCATTTCGAAAGGATAATGTGAGGGTTGTTGTGGAAAATGACATTGGTTCGTTTATTTTTACAATTGTAGATTGCAATGATTTTACTAATGTTATTTTGGGTGTTATAAAGAATGTTGTGGCCTTTCGAATATTCATTTCAGTTGCAATAAATTGTCGATTGACATTTTCATATAACTATTGGAGTATTACTTGGTAACATGTGGACATACATTGAATGTAATAGCTAAAGTTTGAATCCTAAATGATTTCACATGAACTTTTTCACATTATCCCTTCATTATTTATCACTTTTCTTAAGTATACTCCCTTTGTCATTAAATAATGCAAAGGTTTACTTAATTACAGATTTGATATATCTGTATTTCAAGAAAAACAAATTGCCTAGTCATTGTTTTCATTTTTCATTTTCTTTTCATTAATCTTGTTCATGTTTGAGAAAAGTTATATTGAAGAATGCATGTATAAGATTGAAGTTTCAGGTTGGCTAAAAAAACCTTGAAGAGAGAATTATTGATGATGAATGAATTTTGGTGTTTTTCCCCTCTTATACACTATCGCTTTTTTGTTTATCCCCTGCATACTTGATCTACTATATTGTAAACAGAACCTTACAAAGTCATATTTAATTGTTGGTCAATTGAGAGAGGGGGTTGAATCAGTTGTTACCATGCTTAAACAAATATGCTTATTTTAAACTCTTTACAAATCACTCAATCACAATCACAATAATGCAGGGAGATAAGCAATAGAATATTCAACATCAATCACACACATGAAATATACAGAGACAGATATTTCCTGAGGAAACCCATAAAGGGAAAAACCACTTCTTTTTTATATGATAAGTAATCTTTATTTTCTATACATTATCACTCTTATGAGCACCAACTCATTGTGAGGCTACCACCTTTGTTCTGCAAGCTGCAACTTGTTGAGAGCACCAACTCTCTGGTTTCTCTAGAACCCACTAGAAGGAAGCACCAACTCCCTGGTTTTGCTAGCACCCACTAGAAGGAAGCATCAACTCCCTAAGCGTTCCAGCACCAACTAGATGGAAGCACCAACTTCCAGTCACACAAGCATTGACCTGTATCACAAAGAACAATAGTTCTCCCTCGCACCACCCTACCACACTGATTTTTTTGGCTGCAACCAAATGGAAGCTACAACTCCTTGTGTTCAAGCACCCACTTGAAACTATGAGGACACCAATCCTCCCTAGCACCTCCCTACCACCCTGAAATATAAATCTTTTCCTTTTTCAAATTTATCACAGTGATATAGCATTTATTTATGGCTTACCAGTCTCATCACTATTCTGCTACACTGTTCTTCTCTACCTGCATCAGTGCCTCTCTCCTTGTGTCTGTTGCACTTTATGTTCTTCTCTCATATATGCATTTATGTTCCTTACTTCTTCTATGCTTCAACTCCTGCACACCACATGTTTCTACCCGCATCAATCACACTCAACAGCAGCCCTCATCTCTTCTTTGTTCTACATTTTTATACTCTCTGTGCACCTTTTGCATACATCATGCACAACGCCTCTGCATGCTCTTTACAGCGTCACTGTTCTACCCTACAGTTTGTTCACTGCAGCGCTTCCTCACTCATCCATAGCTCGACAGCAAAATCACTTCACTTCTTTGTTCTGCATGCTTTACTCATGTCAAGTCATCTATTGATCATCATGGCAACTCTTCATCTTCTCTAGCGGTTTTGTTCCCTGTGAGTTCATCATCAATGGTTGTTATGTTGAGATTCCTTAGCTTCTCTAGCAGTCGAGACTCTTTGTATTCTCTTTCAGTTACAGCCAGTCAATTATGGATTCTTTGGCTTCTAAGCCCCTTCCTTCATGTGACCACCGGCAGTGACCAATCGCCTAATCAAAAAGGCACTTCCCGATTTCTATCTAGTGAGCGCTAGCTCCTTTTCATGATATGACCTTGGGATATGAGCTTCATGTGACCACACGATTGCAGGGGCGTCCAAAGGTGGTTTAGACCAAACTACTTTTCGCCCGAGCATGTTCTAGCCCCGTAATGGAGCACAACCATTGATCTCATGATCTTGACGGTGCTCCTGAATGGACGGTTCAGATCTGTCCTCTCAAGTATGTAGACCAGATATCTCCTTCCTCTATCAACGGCTGAGATTTACTCCATGATCCGGGCTCCGTGAGATTCAAATCTCAAACCTTGTTGTTGTTGACTAGATATCTTTCGGAATGGAATATCTGTTGACATATGTCCTCTTCAATCGACGGCTCTACCTTCTTTCCTTTGTCCATGTGAAATCCTTGGTCTCAGCGATCATATGACACGTGTCCCTCCAAACCAACGGACGAGATCGATTTCTCCTTTCGGGCTTCAGGATTTTCGATTCTCAAACTCCGCTTGCTCCCGAATCATTTCACTTGGATTCCACGATCCAACGACGCATGTCCCCCTCAGATCAACAGTTGAGATCCCCTTCAGGTCACCAGACTTCGGAGATTTCAATTCTCAAACTCTCGTTTGCTCTTCCTTTGCTTTTTCCTGGAGTTGACAATCCACTTACGCGTGTCCTCTTTAATCCAACGGCTATCCTCCACTCTGGGTACTTCAGCCTTCCGGACTTCGGGTCTTTGGGCAAGTACTGGTGGTAAAAATCTCGAAGAAAAACTCTTGGAGTGACGTAACTCTTGCGTCAGTCGATGACGTGTCATGAGCCGAGAAGCTGCCATGTGTCACTCGAATTTGTGATTTCCACGTACCTAAAATGTCGAATCAACTTGACACTTGTCATTGTCTGATTGTGCCATGTGTCCTTACTGACGTAGTCTGCTGACGTGGTTTGCCACGATCTAACGATCATTTTCTGATCTCCAGATCCGACGATTAACGAAACTTCGCATTTCAGGGATTTCAAATCTCAAACTTTCCTGAGTGTAAACTCCTCGCATCTCTATATCCGAAGTGAATGTTGTTCGTTTGATCAGGATCTTGGATCGACGGCTCGATCTTTCTGCGATGCAACTTTGCTAGCTTATCATGTCCTTCCACTCGAAATTGCTCCGACGGCTGTGATCAAATTGTGACTTCGCGTGTCAGGTGTTTGAACGTGAGCCAACCCTGACTCTTCTAACTCCCGATATCTGAAATACTCTAGATCAACGGCCCACAGCCCTATGTGATCCAACAGTCCAGATATTATCGGGACTTCGCGTTTCGCGAGTTCCTACAAGTCTTACCTTTGACTTTTCCAGATCGCGAGTTAGTGAAATGTTGATCTCTCGCCACCTATCCTTTAGATACAACAGTTCAGATGTTATCGCGATTTTGCATTTCCCAGAGTTGGAGGATGGTTCTCGGCCTTATCCTCTTCGCAGTTATACTGGATCCGACGGTTGTTGGTCCTCGGCGCTCAGATCCAACGGATCAGATCTGTACTTCTCCTATGTGCTTCCTCTGGTCATTGGACTCTGATCTAACGGACATCGGGTATTCGGGATTGGTGATCCAACGGCCACTATTGCTCCTCCTTCTGAGCTTTGGCTTTCTCAAATCTCTAAGTTTCAAAGGCCACGACCTTTGATCCTTCTGCGAGCCTTGATGTATGAGATCTCGTCTGTGCATCTCAAAATGCTATCTCTCCTGAGATTTGATCTCTGCATATTGTTTGCTTCTTCACCTGAGCTTACGTTGTTCCAGTTTCGCCATCGATGCACACTATGATCTTGCCATCAATGACAAGCACACTATGCATGTAAACATGTCATCGTTGTTGTTGTTTTTTCCTGTAGACATGTCATTGTTGATGTTGTTCTTGCCATCAATGTCAAGCACACTATGCATGTAAACATGCCAACAATATCCCCCTTTGGCATTGATGGCAACCCTGAACGACTGCACTAATTTGTTTGGACCTCCAACTATAGCATCTGGACCACTCCTTTTCTCCCCCTTTGACATCAATGTCAAAGAAAACATGTTCCCCTTGATTTTTTGCAGTACTTTTCGGAGGTATCAGATATTCAACAATACATACTCCCCCTGACAGGATGGATTCTCTTATTTGTATCTAACCCACAGTCTTCTCCTTTTGATTCTTGGACCTGTTCATCTTCAGCTTCAGTTGTGTCCTCTGTAGTAGACTCAATATTGTTCACCTCTCTCACTGGGACTCCTTCATCAACCTTTTCTTGTCATAACTGAAAGACTCCCCCTGTCACGCTTCTCTGATCTTCTATTACAGTAACTTCATTTTTCTTCCGTGATGCCTACAATCCAAGTCTTTTATGACCATATTCATTACAATAAAAAACCATTACAAACACTCACATACCTGCTTTCCATTTTTACAAATGAAGGACATGTGTTAGACTTCTTAGGAGTACTGATTTCTTCCTTGTTGTATCCAAGACCGGATTTTTCATTTGGTGATCTTTGACTATCCAAGATCTCATCCAGGGTCATGGAGTTGTTCAAGAACTTGATTTGGGTGTTTGACTTCTCAACCTTCACAACTTTTGCTTCCGGATTATGACATGATTCTTATTTTACTTCTTCTTTTCTTGCATGGGAGGATTCAATATCAACATCAGTATCTGTCCTTATGCCTTTAGCCACCACTTTTCCTGAGTTTACATTTTTCACCTTACAATATTTGGACGTGAACACCTCTTCACAGCCTCTGTCACACATTTGACTTATACTGAGCAAATTATGTTTCAAATCAAGCAGATCATCTTGGGAATCTCCTTTGCCATTGCTCAAGCTCACCATCCCTTTATCCTTGATTTTATCTGGTTCATCATTTTCAAAGATCACATTTCATGTTTTGCTTTTCCTTATAGGCAGAAGCTTATCTTTTTTCTCCAGACATGTGCTTGGAACATCCACTGTCTATATTCTAGGAGTCCTTTTGTTTTTGAGTTGAAAGTACTAGACCACATTTTTCACTATCTTTCCTTTTCCATGTGTTGGCCTTTCTAGCTAAGAGATTTATCCTTGGCTCTGCTTTTTAATTCTTCAGATGGCAGTTTGCGGCTTTGTGGCTGAAGTTATGACAGTTATAGAATTCAAGTTCATTGCTCAATAGGTCAAAGTGATTGTTGCAACATTGTATACTCATTGACTGTTCATTATTTCTTGACCTCCTCAGTTGCATGTCTCTAAACTTAATTTGACCATTTGCAATCTGTGGTTGTTTGTTACTTGGTTGTCTCATTCTTTGTTGTGGCGGATATTTATTTCTTGGGTGTCTTGATTTATTATGTCTAAATCTTAAAGAACAATTTACGGCTTTGTGGCCAAAGTTAGAACAGTAGAAACAATATCCATAGAAAAAATCTTTGTACCTGGAAAATGGATGTCTTCTTTGAGCAGGTCGATTTCTTCCATACTGGTGATTTCCTTGAGCAGAGGGTGTATTATTTCTTTGTTCTACAGATTCAGTTCTGGCACCTTTTTCTTTACTCCTCCTGGGTGGTTGATTATCTTCCTTTGTTTCTATAGGTTTGTTGTTGTCATTGGTTGTAGATTTGACAAACTTGATGGAGTCTTTGTTGCTTGGCTGACCACTACTTGATCCCTCTTCATAACCCAAAATAGTTTTCAATTTTGGATTCCTTTGTTGATTCAGAATGATGGCTAATCCTTCTAAGGCTTTGATACTTGACAGATTCTAATGATACAAAGCTTGAAACTTCTCCAACTCTTTCCTAGTTTTCACTACTTCTTCTTCCAAAGCTTCACATCTTACCTTCTTTTCTGATAACTGTTGTTTTAAAATGTCTTTGATTTTTTTTGCCTCTTCTAATTCCACTTTTAGCAGGGAAAATTCTTCATAGGGTTTTTTACTGCCTTTCTTGAATTGTATCAACAATTGTTTTTGCTTTCTCTTCTTAAGTCTGAGTCTATCAATATCTTCCAAAGCAATGATCGTCTCTCCTTCCAAGTCAACCACAACTTCTTAATCATTAGCATCACTTATTGTGCTTTTATTATCATAATCCTCTTTGTCCATAAGCATGAAGTCATTTACCTTATCTTCACAGGAAGAGTCGATATATGTGTCTTCTGAAGAATCATCATTGTTTACACATAAACTTTTCTTTTTGCCAAATCTCTTGGGTTTGTACTTCTCTTCTCTTTGAGAGTTCTGGTCCTTCTGCTTGTGTGGACACTTAGATGCAAAGTGACCTATCTTTCCACAGTTAAAACATTTGAAGGGCAACTTTCCTTGGTACTTGCTTGATCCTTTCTTTAGTCTTCTCACAATTTTTTCTTCAATTTCATCAGCATCAGAATCCTAGTTCTTGTCTGCTTTAAACGATGCTTCTCTAGTGGTAGATTTATGTTTACTAATCCTCATGTCATAAGAAGTTAGAGTTCCTAGGAGTTTATCAATAGACAAAGTCATAAGATCATTCATTTCTTCTATTGCAGAAACTTTTGGATTGAATCTATCAGGCAGAGATCTTAAGATCTTCTGAACTAGTAATACGTCTTCAATATTCTCACCAAAACATTTCATGGCATTCACAAGCTCCTCAACTCTTAAGAAAAAATTATTAATTGTCTCATCCTCATTCATCTTTAGTTGTTCAAACTGTAATCTGTAGGTTTGAAGCTTGGCATCCTTTACGTTCTCATTACCTTCATAGCTGCTAATAATGGGTTTGTCCCACATTGTTTTGGCAGTTTCTAAGTGCATAACTTTTACAAATTTTGCTTCTGCAAGCCCACTCAGAATAGCATTCATAGCCTTAGCGTTGAAGATGAATTCTAGCTTGTCATCCTTGGAAGCTAATACAACTGGCTTTACATAACCAGTCTCTACCACATCCCAGACATCTGCACCTAAAGCCATTATGTAGGTTCTCATCCTAACTTTCCAGAAGCCAAAGTTTGTTCCATTGAACAGGGGGGCCTTATTGGTTGAAGTTACTCCATGGATAGTCATGTTTAAGCTCTAGGATCTACCCTTAAATAAAGGGAACTCGCTCTGATACCAATTGTTGGTCAACTGAGAGGGGGGGGTGAATCATTTGTTACCGTGCTTAAACAATTATGCTTATTTTAAACTCTTTACAAATCACTCAATGA
>JZKD02S1966961.1:9717-26466 GCA_000966675.3 Picea glauca
CCCTAACTTCAACCTAGAATTGGAAATCACTACAACCCTAGTTTGGGTTAGGTTGCCTCACCTTCCTTTAATTTTGTGGGATGATGACTCCCTTAGAACAATTAAAAACAAAATGAGTCAATTGATCCATATTGTATCACTATATTATTTGACATTTATCTCAATGTTTTATGGGTGAAAAAATTGGAGGAATCTGTAGAGCCATTTTATCAATTGGTCCAAATTTGGAAATTTGGTTCTAGAAAATAGTTTAAAATCTTCTGGAGCTATTTTGAGGCATCAAACGACACTTTTATGGCCCAAAACTTACTATAAATCCACCTTATTGTGGATTCATTTTCTATATTATACACACAAAGACCTTTCCAATGGTTCAAGAATCACCTCAATTGGATTTTGTATGTGAAAGTTATGTCTCTCGCAAGTTGACCTACCATATTGATCACCATGGTACGAGTGGATGCCATGTCAACTTCCATTACTTAAACATGTGGGGTTAGCCACGTAGTGGATTTTATAATAAAAATCTAGAAGGTCCAAACCCTATCATAATTGAGGGTTGAGGAAGTCAAAACCCTACCCCTAGATGGCTATTGGGCTATGTTAAATACCAATCCACTAGGAGGAGAAGGGGTTCCATTCTATGTTACTATATTTTGTTCCATAGCAGGGAAAAACAATCGGGAGTGGGAAAATTAGAGAGCATAACAAAGGGGTTTAATGTTTTGTAGCAGCCTAACAGGCCACATGTCTCAGATAACTCTATAGAGATTGCCTTCTCCTGTGTACTTACATTATTTTCATTCCAGAGAAAAGAGAGCAGAGCAGCCTCACCTTCTCGCTAGGTTTTCTCCTGTAAGAGTTTCCCAAAGAAAATATTCGTGTTATTTTGTGGATGGTTTGTGATTGTATTTTATTGTTCTCTATTTTCCACATTTTATATTTTTCATGAATAAGCAGAAAATCAATAACTAAGGATTCTGGAATCTAAAGGAATTTAACCTTCATAGGGTAGATTGCAGTTTTATTTATTAGATCTGTTGTGACAAATTGTTCTAGTGGAATATCGATAACAATTTAAAGATCATATTGGTAACAAAGCAAGTTTTCTTTGGTATTTGTGGGAAGTCATAGGAGAAGGGAATCAACATAAAGAGAAGTCATAGAAACCTTAGCCATGGCAGATGAGTTTGTTCATAACAACCCTCAAGATCTACCAGAATAGATATTTGAGAGTTTGGAAGAACATGTCGTCGATATCAACCGCAATATGAATTTCCTTATGGAAGCTCTAGAAAAAAAGCTTGAATCATTCGAAGAAGTTGGAGGCTCAAACTCAAAGATCATATCAGAGGGGAAATTGGGAGATAGTGAAGACCCAGAAAAGGAGTCGTGAAAAGAAACTGAGAAAGAGCATTCAAGTTTGAGTGTCGTTAACCCTTCACATTCCCTATTCAATATGGAAGTGAAAGTGGACATTAATCTATATCAAGGTGAGATCGATGCATTAAAATTGAATCATTGGTTGCAACAACTAGAATTTTATTTTAGTGTTCACCATATAGATGAAAAGCAAAATATTTCATTTGCTAGATTGAAGTTAGAGGGTCGTGCTTTAACTTGGTGGGAAAGCCATATAGAAACACTTAAGCTAGAGGGTGTTCCATCATTAACTAGGTGGGAGGGATTCAAAACCCTCATCAAGTCCCAATTCTACCCTATCGGGTATGTAGACGACCAATGGATTCAGTGGCACTACTTTAGGCAAAGGTAGGGGAAGAGTGTACATGAGTACACCACCAAGTTTAGGAAAATGGTCATCATGTTGGGTATCTCTCCCAATAACCCAAATGTACTTCTCAAGTATCTGGGTGGTATACATAGTAAGATGCAAAATAAAGTGATGTTTTTCAATCCAAGGACAGTGGACAAGGCATGTGTACAGGCACAATATCTGGAAAACATAGGCCACAAGAAAGAGCAACCAAGTAGTTCCAAGCCTAAAGAACACGAGGAAGATTCCAAGCAAAGGAAGAAGAAGTGGAAAGGTGAGAAGGATAAGAAGATGACAATCACTACACATCAGTGCAAGGATCCTAGAAACCATTGCAATATTGATGGTCACACTAAGGAAAAATTTTGAAAACTGCATCCAGAGTTGAACCTGAAGAACCGCAATAAGGAAGCAAAGAAAAAGAATCTTCTAGCCACAAATTCAATCAATCGGGTTGAAAGTAGCTCAGATGTGGATGAGAAGATTGTCAACACATCAATGAATAAGGGGGTGAATTTGATTAGCCTTCATCACCAAGAAGAGAAGGAGATGACCAAACTCTTCCACATCAAGATCCAGGTCAAGAAGACCAAGATAGATGATATGTTCGACTCTAGGTCATGGGCTAATATTATAGTAGTAGATCTTGTCACCAAGCTTATATTGGAGGTTCACAATCATCCTAGTCCCTATCCATTGGGTTGGGTAAACAAGGATTCAAAGATAAAGGTAACACAATAGTGTAAGATTAAATTTGTTGTAAGTCTTGATTTTATAGATGAAGTAGAATTAGATGTATTACCATTGGATGTGTGTGAAGTAGTGTTTGGAATCCCCTACATGTGTATGAGGTATGATATCTTTGTGTGGAGAGACAGCTGGTACCACTTCATGAAGGACGAAAAATCCTTCATCATCAACGTGCACAAAGGAAAATAAAAAATTTCATTGGTAAGTGTCAATCAAGCTAATAAATTGATCAGTTCTAGCAAGAAATATGTTTTAATTTTCCTAAGGGAAAACTATCCTGGTGAAGAGTCGTTAAAAGTAAAGACATCCCTAGAAGAGTGTACTAAGGAGCAGAAAAATGAATTGGAAGAGTTGCTAAAGGAATATAGGGGAGTGTTCCACAAGCCTAAAGGGATACCAACTAAGAGGGAAGTGGAGCATGAAATCTAATTATTGCTAGACTCCCCCTTGTCAAATATTGGGTTGTATAGACAATCTACTCTAGAAGCAAACAAAGTAAAGAAACAGTTGCAACGGTGGTTGAAGCAGTGTGTGACTTGACCAAGTACCTCACCTGATGGGTCACCCATCATAATGTTCCCAAGAAGGACGGGACTTGGATAATGTGCATTGATTATAGGGAATTGAACAAGATTACACTAAATGATCGATACCCTCTACCTAGGATCGATGTTTTGTTGGATCAACTGCACCATGCAAACTACTTCACCAAGATGAATTTGAAATAAATATATCACCAGGTACGAGTCAAAGAAGAATATACCTAGAAGGTTATATTCAATACAAGGCAAGGTTTGTATGAGTGGTTGGTTATGCCATTCAGTTTATGCAATGAATCAACTACATTTATGAGACTAATGAATGATGGTTTATGCCCTTATCTAGATTCATTTGTCATTTTCTATTTGGATGATATATTGGTTTATAGTACTACCTGGGAGGAGCACATCTCACATTTCATGCAAGTGTTAGAGACCTTGAAGAAGCACCAACTCCTAGCCAATCTTAAGAAATGTGAGTTTGCTCATAAGTCTTTAGTATATCTGGGGTATGTGATCGGTGGAGGAGAGCTCAAGATAAATCTTTCCAAGATGGATGCCATCATGAAATGGCCAATTCCTACAATTGTCACTGAAGTTAGGAGCTTTGTTGGCACAACACAATACTTGTGGAAGTTCATAGCTTCATTTTCTGTAGTACTTGCACCACTCCAAGCTATAAGAGTGAGTGGTAAGAGTTTCGAGTGGGGGAAGAATCAACAAAAGGATTTTGATTGTTGATGTTTTGGGCAGCCTCAGGTAGACATTCTCCTCAGATTGTCCATGTGACTTGGCTAAGGATAATATCCTAGGAATAGTCTTTATCCTTGATCATGTGACTTGACAAGGACTGACAAAGACTCGAGGCACATATGCATCAGGAAGACATTCTCCTCATATGGCCATGTGACTTGGATAAGGAAAATGGCCTAGGGTGTTGATGTTCTCCATGTATTAGCATCAAGAAAACGTTATCCTCAAATGGCCATATAACTTGGCTAAGGATAATGGCCCAAGTGTAGTCTATATCCTTGATCATGTGACTTGACAAGGACTGGCAGAGACTCGAGGTGCTATGTGCAAATGAACACATCAACTAGGTGCATGCGAGAGAAGATTACTTCAAATAGGATAAAGGGAAATCCTTGTAGAAAAGAAGAAGTGTCAAGAAGAAAATATGATTCCCATATGACCATTAACGAAGCCCCAAGAAGCAATTGAAGACCCAAGAAGAGAAGTTGGACTCCACAAGTAAAATACAGAAAACAATAAAGTAAAATTGAAGATCGGGGAAGAGAAGTTGGCCCCACATGATAAAGATGGGTGACTTGAAAAATATAAATAAAGGCTCATTTCATTTGACACAGTCACTCACTCATCTCTCACTCAAGAAATAAGGTGCAAGTTTCAAGGAGGTCTTATTTGGAGTCAAATTCACTACAACTTGAAGTTCTTGGTATTCTATCCTGTGCACTATCTCTTGGGAGTTGCATTAGGATTGGGAGGTGACTCTTTGATATCTCTTGGTCTATTTTGATGGTAATAAACTTGTAAATGCTGATTTGTCTATAAGAAAGTTTGATGGGTTTTCTCCCAAGGTTGGATTTCCCAGGATAAATTCTTGTGTTCTTGTGTCTACTATGCATGGTTAATATTTCTAGATCTTGTTATTTTCGTTGCATTGTAACAGTTGAGATTTTCAGTGTATGTTTATTCTATGATAACTGTAGCATGAAAGGAAATTTTTCATTGAAATTATAAAACAATAACTATCAAACTTGAGAATTAGAAAATTCAACATGGTTTCAGACCCTTGTTGAAATATTTCCACTGCATAGTCACAGAACTAGATCTTATCTGAAAATAGTTGGGCAGTTTTCTTGAAGTGTTGGGCCCAAATATTGCATAAACTAACTCGACCTAAACCAGCGCACCTACTAGTGCTCCCATATTTCCAAAACATCCAGGTTGAATTTTGGTAAAAGTCAAAACATCTGGTCAAAATCAAAAGTCAAAGATGGTGTCCAATTTCAGAATAGAAAACTCGTGTTCTTGTTCTTGTTATTGTTTCAGGAAAGTTATCATGAAGATAAAGAAACAATTTTCCCTTGTCTTCTCTCTTACATGCACTATTATAAATAGTAGTGATACCTAGTTGGTTGAAAGTGGTGCTTCTAGGCACATGATAGGTTACCAAAATTCTCTCAAAAGTTTGACAGAGAATAACTCATCATTACAATTGGAACTTGGAGGCAATGCCAAGTATGCAGTAAAAGGAGTTGGAACCACATCATTCCAACTAGAATATGGAAACTCTCTACATATGAATGATGTCTTGTTTGTACCAGGACTAAGAAAGAATCTACTCTCTATCTCAGCATTGGAGAATAAAGGCTATAGAGTTTCATTTGTGGATGGATAAGTTCTTGTATGGTCTAAGGATTCGAACATTGAAACAGTAGAAGTGATTGGTGTTCGAGAGGGAGGATTATACAAACTGTCAAGACGTACAACCTAGACATTGATACATGATAACACCAACTTAGGTGATCTATGGCATCAAATGTTTTCTCACCTACACTACAAGGCCTTACGAGCATTAATAAATATGGTTACAGGTATTCCAGAGCTCCAAGAAGAACATGAAGGCATTTGCAGAAGATGTACTCTTGGTAAGAATACCAAGGGACCTTATCCAAACAGTGATAGTAGATCCAAAGGAATATTGGATCTAGTGCATTTAGATGTATGTGGACCTATGATAGTATCATCTTTGGGAGGCTTCTGGAAAACATGGATCTACTTCATAAAGACTAAGGATAAATTATTTAGCAGGTTCCAAGAGTTCAAGGCTCATGTAGAGAACTTAACGGGGAAGAAGATCAAGGTTTTAAGAATAGATAATGGAGAATAATATACTTCCAAATACTTCAATAATTTCTACAAGAAATAAGGGATCAACGAGGAGTTGACAGTTCCTTACAACCCCCAAAAACATGGTTTTGTAGAAAGAAAGAATAGGTCTATCGTGGAGGCATTCAAGGCAAGTATTCATCATCAAAATCTACCCATGTTCTTATGGGAAGAAGCATCCAATGCAACAGTTTATATTTAGAATAGAAGCCCTCATAAGATATTGGAAAAAACAACTCCTAAGTAGGCATTCATAGGAGTGAATCCAAAGGTCATCCATTTGAGGATCTTTGGTTGTCCAGTATACATTCATGTACCCAATGAGAAGAGGAAGAAGATAGAATGCTCCAAACCTTTGTTGAATATAGTGAAACTTCAAAAGCCTACAAAATCTATATTCCAGGAAAATGTCGGATCGAAGTCAGTCATGATGTTACCTTTAATGAAGAGATAACTTTCAGGAGATCCATAGAATCTCACATAGAGATTGTTATTGAGGAGCAAGAGGCTTCGAAGGATGATGGTATACATCCAACAAGTCTAGTTAATCATCCTTCAGACCATCAAGAAGATCCAATAAGACCAGTGGATCTACCTAGAGACGTTGTAGTGACCAGGAAGAGGCCAACATGGCTTTGTGATTCTTTGCAGGATGCAGAAGGACATGTAGCTCCCCATGGTACTTTAAGGGAGAGAAAGATACCTAAAATTTTCTCAGTTTATATGGCACCGATGAGCCACATCATTGATTCATAAGCTTCTATCTATGAGGAAGCAACTGACAAATAGATCTGGAAAGATGCCATGATGGAGGAGTATTGGTCCATCATGAAGAATGATGTGTGGGAGGTCGTTCTAAGACCAGAAGGGAAGTTAGTAGTAACTTCTAAGTGGATTTATAAAATCAAGCATGCAACAAATGGAAACATCGAAAAGTACAAAGCCAAGTTTGTGGCAAGAGGATTCCCCCAGAAAGAGGGAGTGGATTATGAAGAGACATTTTCTCCAGTCTCTGGGTACACTTCCATCTGGACAATTATTTCTCTTTCTTTAGTCATGGGTTGGAAAATACATCAGATGCATGTAAAGACCGCTTTCCTCAATGGTGTGATTGAGGAAGAAGTGTACATAGAGAAACTTCAAGGTTGTGTGATACATAGGAACGAATCCCATGTCTATGGGTTAAAGAAGGCGATGTATGGACTCAAGCAAGAATCCAGAGCATGGTACTCCTAGATTGGTGGATACTTGATGAGCTTGGGGTTCACCAAGAGTGATGTAGATCCCAACCTTTACTACAAGGTTGTTTATGGTGATCCCTTGATCTTGGTGTTATATGTTGATGATATGTTCCTCACGAGAGAAAAATGGCTCATTATCAGGTGTAAGAGGTTGTTGGCCTTGGAATTCGAGATGAAGGATCTTGGATTGATACACTATTTCTTGGGATTGGAGGTATGGTAGAGACCAGATGAGATTTTCCTTGGACAAGGAAAATATACAGTTGAGATTTTGCGACGATTCGGTATGATGGACGGTAAGTCCATGGATACACCTATGCAGACAAATATGAAGAAGTTGAGTGCTTCTACTTCATATTCAGATTTGGTGGATCCCACTATGTACAGGTAGTTGATTGGATCCTTGATGTACCTGGTTAACATTGGGTCAGATATTTTCTTTGTAGTAAACACCTTGAGCCAGTTTATGGTAGAGCCAAGACACTACCATTGGGTTACAACAAGTCATGTGTTGAGCTACCTGCATGGTACAGTTGGAAATGGCCTTGGATATGTCTTAGGTGGTGAAGTGAAGCTGCAGGGATATGCATATTTTGACTAGGCAGTGAGTGAAATGGACTGAAAGATCACCTCAGGGTGCTACTTGAGCTTAGGATAAACTATGATATCCTGAATTAGCAGGAAGCAGACTTTTGTAGCACTCTATATAGCAAAAGCGGAGTATATCGCAGCTAGTGTTGCAATTAATGAAGCAATATGGCTCCAAAAACTACTTGCAGGACTATTTGATCGACATCTAGAGACGAACTTGATACATTGCGATAACAAAAGTTTTGTCAAGATTTCAGAAAATCCAGTATTTCATGACAGGTTTGTTATCACCATAACAATTTATGTGTGAAATCTAGTTTTTAGGACCTAGCAAGGCACTAAACTGAAGTGGAGGCATGAAAAACTAGAGGACATGTCCAAGTCTAGTAGGACGAGGCTAAATCTAGTGGTAGTGTGGAGTTGATGGGACCCGACAGGTCGCAGATCATGGGTGCTACAGATCAACAGTCGGGGATCATTTCGAAGGGAGAACTTGCTTGAAAGATAATTCTCGAAAGCGGGCCGAAAAGTAAACCATTGTTTCGGGTCGGGACCATGTGGCACCACTAGGTGCATTTCATGGAGATAAACAGGTTTCCCCAAACCACTTCCCCTCGCCCCCGAAATCGAGTAATTATATAAAGGGGGCGCTCAACATTATTTTATTATTTTTTCAAATACTGGAACGTTGAAAGTTGGCCCGACCACTCCATTCAAAATGAAGATCAACAGTACGCCAAACTCACTCCTTTTCCACTCATTTATAGGTTGTTTCCATCGCCACCATGGACCTTGTCAATATGTCAGTAGAAGAGAAAGACCCCATGTCAAATGAAGAAGTCCTAATTGACATAGATTCATATGTGTTTGACACTGGAATCGCCATTTCGCCCATCTCTGTGTCCAGAGATAATATGTCTAATAATGTAGGGAAACAGGTACCCTTCCTTGAAGCAATCCAGACCACCATAGTCCCTTATGTTTTCGAGGTCGCATTCCCTTTCCCTAAATTCATAGGTTGGTGTGAAAAGAAATATTCACAGGAAGAGAAAGTTGTCTTAAATAAGCGGTGGTCTGAGGTCCTATGTAGATTAGAGAGTTTGTCAATCTGAAGCTCCCTTGGCATACCAAATTCCTCCTCCGCAGTGTTTGAACCGTTTGAAGAATAAAATCTAATCATGGTTTACAAGGAATGTCCCTCAGAAGTCAAAGACCTATTTTTGCAAACAATTGTTAGACTAGAGAATATTTTTGAAAGTTTGTCCCTGCCAATGAGTGTTAATGTCATGGTTATTGAAGTCCGGTGGGTTTGTTCCATACTGAGCCAGATTTTAGGTCTAGGTAATCAAAATTATGTGGTCGAGGTCATGTTAGGTGTTATGTAGGATTTTTTCCAATCAAAGTCCAGTCAGTCAGTTTGCATCAGCTTCAATAAATTCATAGCTGATAATATCCACAAGCAACTAGTGAATTTTCAGTCACTAAGACATTTCAGATATTACACATACTTGCTGAAGATTTTCCTAGAAATAAATAATAGAGAGTTCCCTGAAGCAACATTCATATCAACTGAATGTAAAAGAATCACAATGCTCGTTTTTACTGAAGGTCATGTCTAAGGTTTACAGCCTGATTTTCAACACCAACCTGCCAAGAGTCCTAGATGACATGAGAAGTTATTTACAGCCAAATCCAGAAAACATAGTGGGGGGTTGGGTGTTTTTCATGCATTCAACAGTGATATGGGTTTATGGTTGTCATGAATCCCCTTATATTCTGCCTATTTTTCTGACACCCAGAGTCTTTTCCCTGGATTTCATCAGGAAAAGAATCATATCAGAGACAAAGCACTTCTTGAAACTACACAAGGCATCCAACCTCAAATTCCCTTTCATCATTGGACCCTTCATTGCAAAAACTAGATCATGCTTATCTCAGATCCAGGCCAAGCTTAAGGATTTTGGACTTTCACAGCTACAGGGAAGAAGATATGATTTGCATTATATCATTTCCAAGAGAAGGCTAGTGAACAAACATGCCCCCTATGACCATGAACATGTTGAGGGTTTTGGCAAATTGGAAAATCTAGATGTTTTTGTTCATATGGAAGCAATCTTGCAACCATATCAAACACAGCAAGTGGAGGCAACCCTACAACAAACTCCTCAGAAGTTGATAGTTAAAGTCCCCAAGGTAAGTGTTTACAGCAAAAGAAGTAGTTCAGAGGCCCTGGGCACCAGTAGTCAGCGTATTGCCCCTAAAAAGATGAAGATCACACAATCCCCACAGATAGTGGATCTAGAGGAGGAAGAGCCTAAAGAACAAGTAAATATGGATATGGTGGCACCAGCAATGTAGAAGTTGTGAAAGGAAGCAAGCTCCAAATTGAAGGCAGTTAAAGAACTTTCAGCAGCAAAAAGTACATCTTTGATATGGCAACTAGAGNAGATTTCAGAAAATCCAGTATTTCATGACAGGTTTGTTATCACCATAACAATTTATGTGTGAAATCTAGTTTTTAGGACCTAGCAAGGCACTAAACTGAAGTGGAGGCATGAAAAACTAGAGGACATGTCCAAGTCTAGTAGGACGAGGCTAAATCTAGTGGTAGTGTGGAGTTGATGGGACCCGACAGGTCGCAGATCATGGGTGCTACAGATCAACAGTCGGGGATCATTTCGAAGGGAGAACTTGCTTGAAAGATAATTCTCGAAAGCGGGCCGAAAAGTAAACCATTGTTTCGGGTCGGGACCATGTGGCACCACTAGGTGCATTTCATGGAGATAAACAGGTTTCCCCAAACCACTTCCCCTCGCCCCCGAAATCGAGTAATTATATAAAGGGGGCGCTCAACATTATTTTATTATTTTTTCAAATACTGGAACGTTGAAAGTTGGCCCGACCACTCCATTCAAAATGAAGATCAACAGTACGCCAAACTCACTCCTTTTCCACTCATTTATAGGTTGTTTCCATCGCCACCATGGACCTTGTCAATATGTTAGTAGAAGAGAAAGACCCCATGTCAAATGAAGAAGTCCTAATTGACATAGATTCATATGGGTTTGACACTGGAATCGCCATTTTGCCCATCTCTGTGTCCAGAGATAATATGTCTAATAATGTAGGGAAACAGATACCCTTCCTTGAAGCAATTCAGGCCACCATAGTCCCTTATGTTTTTGAGGTCGCATTCCCTTTCCCTCAATTCATAGGTTGGTGCGCAAAGCAATATTCACAGGAAGAGAAAGTTGTCTTAAATAAGCGGTGGTCTGAGGTCCTGTGTAGATTAGAGAGTTTGTCAATCTGAAGCACCCTTGGCATACCAAATTCCTACTCCGCAGTGTTTGAACCGTTTGAATAATAAAATCTAATCATGGTTTACAGGGAATGTCCCTCAGAAGTCAAAGACCTATTTTTGCAAACAATTGTTAGACTAGAGAATATTTTTGAAAGTTTGTCCCTGCCAATGAGTGTTAATGTCATGGTTATTGAAGTCTGGTGGGTTTGTTCCATACTGAGCCAGATTTTAGGTCTAGGTAATAAAAATTATGTGGTCGAGGTCATGTTAGGTGTTATGTAGGATTTTTTCCAATCAAAGTCCAGTCAGTCAGTTTGCATCAGCTTCAATAAATTCATAGCTGATAATATCCACAAGCAACTAGTGAATTTTCAGTCACTAAGACATTTCAGATATTACACATACTTGCTGAAGATTTTCCTAGAAATAAATAATAGAGAGTTCCCTGAAGCAACATTCATATCAACTGAATGTAAAAGAATCACAATGCTCGTTTTTACTGAAGGTCATGTCTAAGGTTTACAGCCTGATTTTCAACACCAACCTGCCAAGAGTCCTAGATGACATGAGAAGTTATTTACAGCCAAATCCAGAAAACATAGTGGGGGGTTGGGTGTTTTTCATGCATTCAACAGTGATATGGGTTTATGGTTGTCATGAATCCCCTTATATTCTGCCTATTTTTCTGACACCCAGAGTCTTTTCCCTGGATTTCATCAGGAAAAGAATCATATCAGAGACAAAGCACTTCTTGAAACTACACAAGGCATCCAACCTCAAATTCCCTTTCATCATTGGACCCTTCATTGCAAAAACTAGATCATGCTTATCTCAGATCCAGGCCAAGCTTAAGGATTTTGGACTTTCACAGCTACAGGGAAGAAGATATGATTTGCATTATATCATTTCCAAGAGAAGGCTAGTGAACAAACATGCCCCCTATGACCATGAACATGTTGAGGGTTTTGGCAAATTGGAAAATCTAGATGTTTTTGTTCATATGGAAGCAATCTTGCAACCATATCAAACACAGCAAGTGGAGGCAACCCTACAACAAACTCCTCAGAAGTTGATAGTTAAAGTCCCCAAGGTAAGTGTTTACAGCAAAAGAAGTAGTTCAGAGGCCCTGGGCACCAGTAGTCAGCGTATTGCCCCTAAAAAGATGAAGATCACACAATCCCCACAGATAGTGGATCTAGAGGAGGAAGAGCCTAAAGAACAAGTAAATATGGATATGGTGGCACCAGCAATGTAGAAGTTGTGAAAGGAAGCAAGCTCCAAATTGAAGGCAGTTAAAGAACTTTCAGCAGCAAAAAGTACATCTTTGATATGGCAACTAGAGAAACCTATCAATCTAAAGAAGATTTGGCAAAGAAATATGTCGAGAAAGGAAACTTGGCTATGAGTGAAATGAGGGAGTTAATCCCTGAAGTAGAAAATATATCTCGGCATTATTCTTCTCTCTTCATAGTAAGATATGTAGAGAAGAAGACATTTAATATAGCAGTTGCAGATAAGGATAAAGTATCTGAGATCAAGCTAAAATATGAAAACATCAGTGCTCCTGACAAAGTGAAATTCCATAGGAATACCAGTGATATGTTGTATTCAAATTACTTGGGTCTAAGTCTGAAGAATTCAAAGTTGTCAACTTATGCAATTAAGTTGGAAGGGCAGTTGAGGCAGGAAAAAGCATCCAGGAAAAAGTTTGTTTGTTTGAAATGTTATCATGTATTCTATTGCATGTATGAATTATTGTTATTTCCATTTGATTCTGTATGGTAGCAGTATCTCTGTGTTGTTTGATTAAAACTCATTAAATATGCATGTTATGTATACTATATGTTCCACAGTGGCGTTTCCCTAGCCCGTAATGGTTGGGTACACTACAGATTGGTATCAGATCTAAGTAATGTGTCAGAGTAGTGGCGTTGCCCGACCTGTGGATGGTCGGGTACGCTACAGATTGGTATCAGAGCTAAGTAGTGTGTCAGAGTAGTCGTGTTGCCCTGCCTATGGATGGTCATGTACGTTATGGATTGGTATCAGAGCCAAGGTTTTCAACACTGATCCTGGATAGGCCATGTTAGTGGAAATTGAAGCAAAATTTTTGGAAAGAATTGTTGTCGAAGTAGACAAAATTCAAAGTCGGGGCCAAGGTTTTCAAGCACTGAGCCTAGATGGGANTATGGATATGGTGGCACCAGCAATGTAGAAGTTGTGAAAGGAAGCAAGCTCCAAATTGAAGGCAGTTAAAGAACTTTCAGCAGCAAAAAGTACATCTTTGATATGGCAACTAGAGCAACCTATCAATATAAAGAAGATTTGCCAAATAAATATGTCGAGAAAGGAAACTTGGCTATGAGTGAAATGAGGGAGTTAATCCCTGAAGTAGAAAATATATCCCGGCATTATTCTTCTCTCTTCATAGTAAGATATGTAGAGAAGAAGACATTTAATATAGCAGTTGCAGATAAGGATAAATTATCTGAGATCAAGCTAAAATATGAAAACATCAGTGCTCCTGACAAAGTGAAATTCCATAGGAATACCAGTGATATGTTGTATTCAAATTACTTGGGTCTAAGCCTGAAGAATTCAAAGTTGTCAACTTATGCAATTAAGTTGGAAGGGCAGTTGAGACAGGAAAAAGTTTGTTTGTTTGAAATGTTATCATGTATTCTATTGCATGTATGAATTATTGTTATTTCCATTTGATTCTGTATGGTAGCAGTATCTCTGTGTTGTTTGATTTAAACTCATTAAATATGCATGTTATGTATACTATATGTTCCACAGTGGCGTTGCCCTGGCCCGTAATGGTTGGGTACGCTACAGATTGGTATCAGAGCTAAGTAATGTGTCAGAGTAGTGGCGTTGCCCAACCTGTGGATGGTCGGGTACGCTACAGATTGGTATCAGAGCTAAGTAATGTGTCAGAGTAGTCGTGTTGCCCTGCCTATGGATGGTCGTGTACGCTATGGATTGGTATCAGAGCCAAGGTTTTCAACACTGAGCCTGGATAGGCCATGTTAGTGGAAATTGAAGCAAAATTTTTGGAAAGAATTGTTGTCGAAGTAGACAAAATTCAAAGTCGGGGCCAAGGTTTTCAAGCACTGAGCCTAGATGGGATGGATAAATGGTCTTTGGACCCAAGGTTTCAAGTGGAAATTGTGTCTGGAGGAACCAGTTTCGAACCTCAGAACATTCCTGAGTGCCAAGAGGTTTCCTTGGCCATGTTACGAAGCTCAGGCAGTGTAGCGGTATTGTAAACCACGACCGACGTGGTGCTGGGCCGCAAAGTAATATGTGTCGTAGGATCTGTTTGGAAGGAAGGGAAATCCTTTACGACCGTCAGATATAGAGAAGGTGCAAGAGGGTTATCCTGGAAGCCTTACTGTTAGACCGTAACCTCGAATTTCGGATGTCGAAAGAAGTGGGATGTGTTGATGCACAAACTTCCGAAACCCGAAGTTTCGAAGAAAAAGAGAAAACCATAGTTTCAGATTTCGAAAGTCGAGAGAATTAATGTATGCTAAGGGAGAACTTTCGAAGTCTGAATCTCCAAAGAAAAAGGAGCAAAAGTGGTGTGGTCGGATGATGTCGCCAAGGATGACATGGACCTTTCTAGGAATGCCACATTCCACCTCCTAGGTTGGTGACATTTGTACTATGTAGACCCGAGGGTAAGAGATCTGGAAACTCGGAGTTCGAAAGATTGGAAGGAATCAAACGTGAAAACTTTCGAAGCCCGAAGCTCCAAATCTCCGAAATCCCGAAACCTCGATGATGGAAGTCCAGAGTGTGTATCATTCGTTGGATGTTGGTAGATGTGGACCATTGATCCACCCTACTTCATGAGTTTGTTATTTTAGAACTCAGAAAGTTGTTGTGATGTGCTTTGAAGACTTCTGAAACCGTAGGCCTGAAGTTCCGAGTAAGCGCCTATAGATCTAGCGCTTGGTCACAACCATTGATTGCATGGGTTGGGATCTAAGAGAAAGGGGCTAGTGCCCAAAAATTATAGCAGAGAAGAGATCAGAAAGAAGAAATCTGCGAGGATTCTTGATTGAACGAGAATCACAGAGAATGAAAATTGAACGTTTTCTTGAATCAGAGTGATTTATGAATGCCATAAAATTTATTAAGGGATGATGGCCTGACAAATTTCGGTTGACTGCACATTGTGTTTGCAGATTCAATGATTGGCAGAACTGAACTGAATTGTCGTAGAGTGCAAAAAAATGGAGGAGGCACATAATGCTTCCAGCTCTGAGAATGAAGCAAGAGGAATGGATGTTCATCTGGGATTCGAAGGATCGAACTCCAATGGGCATGGAGAAGAGATAGATAAGGAAGGGCACATAATGAAAATCATTAAAAGATTGCAAAAGGATGTTCAGATTCACCGAGCAGATGACAGGAAGATCATGAAAGCCGGGAATCAACAAGGAGAATTCAACTTAAAGTTTATGTGAATCCTGGAAAGGATAGAAAGGAAATTGGATAAGGGGAGTGACTTAAGTAAATCAAAAAGCGTTAGCAGGCATCATTGTCACTTCCAGAATTACTCCAAGAGGAGATCACATAGTAGTTCAATCACATATCCTACCAGAAAACACAAGAGATAGGGAGTGGATGAAATGAAGGGTGAAATGAACAAGATTAAACCTCCTACGTTTGATGGAGAGCACAAGAAGGAGGAAGATGTTGAGACATGGCTTCTTGGCATGAGGAAATATTTCCAACTACCAAATTATTTCCCTCATGCAGAAGGAAGAATTGAAATGTATCAATTGAAAGGAAAAGCATCCATGTGGTGGGATTAGCTTGTGTAGGTGCGGCACATTAAAGAGAAAGATATTACTTGGAAGGAATTCAAGAAGTATTTCAAAAAGAAATACTTGACTAAGAGATACTATGATAGAAAGATGAAAGAGTTCTTTGAACTCAAGTTGGATAGCATGCCCATTATGAATATGAACGAAGGGTTTGGGAATTCTGAAGTACGTTCCTTTCATCAAGGATGAGACTATCAAAATTCAAAGGTATCTTAGTGGACTACCACCTTCCATCGGTGACAAGATCCAATATGATGATCCTAAGACTATGGAAGAAACCATAAGGAGAGCAAAATGCTTATATGAGAAACAAAGTGAAAAGCCCACTTTCTGAAAGGCTTGGGAAGACAAGAATAATTTCAAGATGGATCAGAGGAAGAAGGGAGCTAAGCCATCCTTTTTCAGAAACAGTCCTCAAGGAAAGCCACCTTTTAGAGAGCCCAGGAAGGCTGAAGTAGGTGGGAAAATGCCAAGACAGACACCTATGGAATGTTGGGGTTGTAAAGGAAATCATAGGTACAGATATTTCCCCACAAAGGTGACAAGATGAGAACTGTCCACAATGTATAACAGGTAGAAATAGTGGAAGATATGGGCAGTAGAATACCAAGGATCTATGCATCCCTGGACAACAACCAACCTG
Source organism: Picea glauca (assembly GCA_000966675.3). Lineage (NCBI taxonomy): Eukaryota > Viridiplantae > Streptophyta > Pinopsida > Pinales > Pinaceae > Picea > Picea glauca. The sequence continues at coordinate 26,311 of JZKD02S1966961.1, forward strand.
AGTTTCAATCACACATGAATTGAAGTGGAAGGTATGATCAACAACCATGCCTTTACTATTTTAATTGATTCAGGGGCTAGTCATAGTTATATAGATTTTAGATTGGTGGAAATTTTTCATTTACCAAGAAGTAAGCATGGAAAATATTGGTTAGTG
>JZKD02S1966961.1:45918-64690 GCA_000966675.3 Picea glauca
TGTCTTTTGTTTAAATTGGATAGTTTAAAAGCCCAGAATTTATCTTGTGATGCTCTTGGCTTAAGAAATTTAAACTGTGTTAAGTTCTTCATAACTAATTCAGAATTCATTTCATCAATTCTTTGATGCAATTACTTGTTTTCTTTTTCTTCTTACACTCTGAAAACTACAATTTATAACTAAGATTCATCGCCTCACTTAGGCTTTATCCTCTTGAGAGTTCTAGTGGCCAGTTAGTGTTTTCATTCATTTTCAGAATTTTGACTCCATAGCCCTATGTGTCCCTCCCCTTCCTTGCCAGCAAATTGATAAAAAAAAAACCCAAAAACAAACTAAACCTAGCCATTGATTTCCAAAGAAACATCAAGTGACATGAGAGATCCCTCACTGAATTGAGCAGGCTAGTACCCAGCTCTAAAGTTGGTTTGTAGGTTACATCTATCATTTGTTTATCAACCGAACAAATTTACAAAGTGTTAAAAGGGTCAAAGCATATTGAGATCAAATACCACTTCATCTAAGACATGGTACAAAAGGGAGCAGTGAAGCTCTAGTACATATCCACAAATGAGCAAATTGCAGACATTGTCACCAAAACTTTGTTGAAGGCAAAGTTCGAATACTTAATGGACAAGCTTGGTGTGATGTAGAATGTCTCCCTTGCTGAGAGGGAATATTGATGTTTTGGGCAACATCGAGTAAACATTCTCCTCATAATGACCATGTGACTTGGCTAATAAGAATGGCTCAAGCATAGTCTTTATCCTTGATCATGTGACTTGACAAGGACCAACAAAGACTCAAGGCACATATGCATCAGGTGGGCATTCTCCTCATACGTCCAAGTGACTTGGCTAAGGATAATGGCCTAGGGCATTGATGTTTTCCATGTATTATCATCAAGCATACATTCTCCTTAGATGGCCATATAACTTGGCTAAGGAAAATGTCCCAAGTGTAGTATCTATCCTTTATCGTGTGACTTGACAAGGACTGACAGAGACTCGAGGTGTTATGTGGGAATGAACACATCAACTAGGTGCATGCTAGAGAAGATTACATCAACCAGGCTCAAGGACAACCTTTATAGAAAAGAAGAAGTGTCAATAAGACAAGATTATGCCAATCTAACCATTAAAGAATCCCCAGAAAGCAATTGAAGACCCAAGAAGACAAGTCGGCCTCCACAAGTAAAAGACAGAAAACAATAAAGTAAAATTGAAGACCTAGGAAGAGAAGTTGGCCCCACATGGAAAAGATAGGTGACTTGGCAAATATAAATAAAGGTTCATTTCATTTGACACACTCACTCACTCATATCTCACTCAAGAAAGAAGGTGCAAGTTTCAAGGAGGTCTTATTTGGGGTAAAATTTGTTGCAACTTGAAGTTCTTGGTATTCTATCTTATGTGCTACCTCTTGGGAGTTGTGCTAGGCTTGGTAGGTGACTCTTTGATATATCTTGATATATTTTGATGGTGATAAACTTGTAAACTCTTGAATTTATTCTTCTATAAGAAAGGTTGCTAGGTTTTCTCCCAAGGTTGTGTTTTTGAGGATAAATTCATGTGTTCTTGTGTCTATTGTGCATGGTTAATATTTCTAGATCTTGTTACTTTTGTTGCATTGTAACAACTGATATTTTTAGTGTACAATTATTCTATGATAATTGTGGCATGAAGGGAAATTTTGCATTGAAATTATAAAACAATAACTATCATATCTCATAATCAAAAAATTCAATGTTGATGAAATGAAAAGAAAGATCAGTCAATCACCAATGCTTGCGCTATGAAAATTGCAGAATACCTTTGAAGTGGAGACAAATGCAAGTGGGTATGCCATGGGAGCATTCCTGGTGTAGGGAGTAAGGCTTGTCTGCTATCATTCTAAATAATCTCATGGGGTGGTCCTCAACTACCCTACCTATGACAAGGAGCTCTATGCCTTGGTACAAGCTATCAAAAAGTGGAAGCACTATCTAATGGGAAAGGAGACCATCATCCACACAAATCACCAACTGCTCCAATATTTGTAGGCCCGTAGTAAGTTACAACAAACCAGGCACTACAAATGGATGGGGTTCTTACAACAATTTAATTTGGTCATAAAGTATTAGAAGGGTAGCACAAAAAAGTTAGCAGACGTGCTTTCAAGACCACCCACATCAAATATTACAGCTTTAGTAACTTTGATGCACATGGAACCTTTTACCCATGATGCATACATAGAGGCATACACAAAAGATAAGGACTTTAAGGAGGTGTTTCAACTGCTATAGGGCTAAATTCATATAGAAGAAGATGACAACAACGCTGACTATCATTTCCAAAATGATATAATCTACAATCTCAACGAGCTTTGTGTTTCTAAAGGTGAACAATTATAGCTTATTACAGAGGCTCACACCTTCAAGTTTGTGGGAAATTTTGACATTGGGAAGATAGTTTCCAACTTACATAGGTATGTATACTAGCCCAAAATGCAAGAAGACAGAACACGATATATTAAAGGATGTATACATGTTTGTACCAACAAGCCAAGTAACGGGAAGCAAGGCCTATACCATCCCTTACCGATACCCACTAGTCATTCAAAAATCATTTCTATGGATTTTGTGGGTGGTTTACCAAACATGTAGAAGGGACATGACTATTTATTCGTGGTAGTTGATAGGTTCAAAAAAATGTGCATTCTTGTGCCTTGTAAAAAGACCATAAAGGGACAGGAAGCAACAAACTTGTTCTTTGAACAGGTTTGGGTGCACTTTGGGGTACCAAGGAGCATTAACTCCGACATGGACACTAGATTTCCCAGTGCCTTTTGGACTACATTATAGGAGAAGATGGACACTAAGTTCAAGAGGTATACAACATTCCATCCACAAACAAATGGGCAGACGAAAGTAGTCAACGGGGCTTTGGTGCAACTTTTGATGGGTTATAGAAGCATCCGAAGACCTGGGATGAAAATCTGATCTATATATAACACTCTTATAACAGAGTAGTCCACACTTCTACTGGTAAGTCACCTTTTGAAACTTGCTTTGGATATTTGTCACCTTCACCCTTAGACGTTGTATTTGGACTATAAGGAGGAGTGAGGGAGGACCTCACAGGAGATGCATTAAAAGAAAAAGAAAAATTGTTGAGAAGATCGTGAATATCCATTTGCAAGTACAGGAGACGTTGAATAATTCATAGGAAAAGTACAAGGCTAGACATGACCAACATAGAACAAAGAGAACATTTAGAGTGGGAGATAGAGTATGGTTACAATTGAATAAGGAAAAATTATAGCGTCCTTTTAAGAAGATCAAGGCTTTKTKCTATGGTCCTTTTGAGGTATTGGAAAAGGTGGAAGATAATTCCTACATACTCAATCTACCCCCATACATGTTCATTTATTTAGTAGTGAATGTGGAGAATCTCAAACTCTATGAGYCGTCCATGTTGGATCAGGAGGAGGATAAAGTCCTACCTTCCATAGAGGACTTGCACCATATGCTCAAGCAGARTTGGAAGAGGACACAGTWTTGTAGAAGAGGTCTAGAACTAAAAAATAGGGGCAACATGACCTTTAGCAAATTAGGTTAAAAGCACAACTTCCAAGCAAAGCAAAATGGTACTCCAGGGAGAAGGTAGAGGGAAAATTTCTTCACCTCATTCAATAAAGATTTTGCGGACCAAAAGCCTCCTTAAATGAGGAGGTATGATCCATATTGGATCATTATATTATTTTCCATCTATCTCGGTGCTTTATGGGTGAAACAAATAGAGGAATCAACTTGTAGAGCCATTTTAGTGACCGGTCCAAATTTGGAAATTTGGGTCCAAAAAAGTGTTTAAAATATTCTTGAGCCATTTTGAGGCATTAGGCAACAATTTTTTATCGTCCAAACCTTACAATGCAACTATCATCTATATTCTACACACGGAGACCTTTCCAATGGTGCAAGAATCACTTCAATCAGAGTTTTTATGTGAAAGTTATGTCTCTCACAACTTGACCTACCATATTGATTACCATGGTGCAAGTGGATGCCATGTTAGCCTCCATTAATTAAACGTGTGGGGCTAGCCACATAGTGGATTTTTTAAGAAAACTCTAGAAGGTCCAAACCCGATCACAATTAAGGGTGGAGGAAGTCAAACCCTACCCCTAGATGACTATCGGACTAAGTTAAATATTGAGCCACTAGGAGGAGAAGGGGTTCCATTCTATATTATTGTATTTTGTTCCATAGTAGAGCAGAACAACCGAGAGTGGGAAATTTAGAGAGCATAACAAAGGGGTTTAATGTTTTGTAGCAGCCTAATAAGCCACAAGTCTAAGGTAACTCTATAGAKAGTGCCTTCTCCTTTGTACTTGCATTATTTCCATACCAGAGAAAAGAGAGCAGAGCAASCTCACCTTCTAGTTGGGTTTTCTTCCATAAGGGTTTCCTAGAGAAAATATTTGTGTTAGTTTATGGATAGCGTGTGATTGTATTTTACTGTTCTCTATTTTCTGCATTTCATCTTTTTCATGCATAAGAAGAAAACCAATAACTAAAKATTCTGGAATCCAAAGGAATTTAACCTTCATAGAGTAMATTTCAGTTTTATTTATTAGATTTGTTGTGACGAGTTGTTCYAGTGGAATATYCACGAYAGATTACAAATCATTGGTTCATTGATTCTGTGGAACCAAAAGATCATTTATACTCCTATGTGAGAATATTTGTGGAGGTTGATACAGAGAAGGGCCTCCCTAAAGCCCTGAAAGTCAATCTTGATGATTGGAGTCACCAAGGAGCCTTATATTATTCATAGATCCATTTTAAATGCATGGAATGTCATGCTTATGGAAATTTTTCTAAAAAATGTCTTAAATCCCAAGAATAGCAACCTTCTTCAAAGAAACTATTAAATTCGTAGTGAATGAAGGAACCTGAGTTCAAGAAGGTTCCAAGCAAGAGAAGGAATTTTCAGCAAGAGAATACATCTATTACAAATCCATCATAAGAAGGTATACCTTTAGCAAGCAAAGACTTTGATGTTCAAGTCTGAGACAAAGTACTGATAGAAAAGAGGCAAAATAGGGTCAAAATCCATTCAAAAATGGATCATCTCCCCTGTATCAATGTAGACATGGTGATGAACAAAGGAGTATAACTTTCCAAGACATTGTGGAGAGGGCGGGGGGATAATTAGGGTTTAATCACTCCCCAATACACTGATAGGGAGTGATAATAAGGGTTTCAATGGTACTCCAGGGAGAAGGTAGAGGGAAAATTTCCTCACCTCATTCAATAAAGATTTTGGGGACCAAAAGCCTCCTTAAATGAGGAGGTATGATCCAGATTGGATCATTATATTATTTTCCATCTATCTCGATGCTTTATGGGTGAAACAAATAGAGGAATCAACTTGTAGAGCCATTTTAGTGACCGGTCCAAATTTGGAAATTTGGGTCCAATAAAGTGTTTAAAATATTCTTGAGCCATTTTGAGGCATTAGGCAACGATTTTTTATGGTCCAAACCTTACAATGAAACTATCGTCTATATTCTACACACGAAGACCTTTCCAATGGTGCAAGAATCACTTCAATCGGAGTTTTTATGTGAAAGTTATGTCTCTCACAACTTGACCTACCATATTGATCACCATGGTGCAAGTGGATGCCATGTTAGCCTCCATTACTTAAATGTGTGGGGCTAGCCACATAGTGGATTTTTTAAGAAAACTCTAGAAGGTCCAAACCCGATCACAATTGAGGGTGGAGGAAGTCAAAACCTTACCCCTAGATGGCTATCAGACTAAGTTAAATATCGAGCCACTAGGAGGAGAAGGGGTTCCATTCTATATTATTGTATTTTGTTCCATAGTAGAGCAGAACAACTAAGAGTGGGAAATTTAGAGAGCATAACAAAGAGGTTTAATGTTTTGTAGCAGCCTAATAGGCCACAGGTCTAAAGTAACTCTATAGAGAGTGCCTTCTCCTTTGTACTTGCATTATTTCCATACCAGAGAAAAGAGAGCAGAGCAACCTCACCTTCTAGTTGGGTTTTCTTCCATAAGGGTTTCCTAGAGAAAATATTTGTGTTAGTTTATGGATAGCRTGTGATTGTATTTTATTGTTCTCTATTTTCTGCATTTTATCTTTTTCATGCATAAGAAGAAAACCAATAACTAAAGATTATGGAATCCAAAGGAATTTAACCTTCATAGGGTACATTTCAGTTTTATTTATTAGATCTGTTGTGACGAGTTGTTCCAGTGGAATATCCACGACAGTTTACAAATCATTGGTTCATTGATTGTGTGGAACCAAAAGATCATTTATACTCCTATGTGAGAATATTTGTGGAGGCTGATACGGAGAAGGGCCTCCCTAAAGCCCTGAAAGTCAATCTTGATGATTGGAGTCACCAAGGAGCCTTAGATTATTCATAGATCCCTTTTAAATGCATGGCATGTCATGCTTATGGAAATTTTGCTAAAAAATGTCTTAAATCCCAAGAGTAGCAACCTTCTTCAAAGAAACTATGAAAGACGTAGTGAATGAAGGAAATTGAGTTCAAGAATGTTCCAAGCAAGAGAAGGAATTTTCAGCAAAAGAAGACATCTATTACAAATCCATCATAAGAAGGTCTACCTTTAGCAAGCAAATACTTTGATGTACAAGTCTAAGACAAATTCCTGATAGAAAAGAGGCAAAATAGGGTCAAAATCCATTCAAAAATGGATCATCTCCCCTGTAACAATGTAGACAAGGTGATGAACAAAGGATTATCACTCTCTAAGACATTGTGGAGAGGGGGGGTTAATTAGGGTTTAATCACTCCCCAATACACTGATAGGGAGTGATAATAAGGGTTTCATCGCTCCCCAATACATTGCTAAGGAGTGATAGTCAAGGTTTCATCACTCCCCAATACACTGCTAGGGAGCAATAATCAGGATGTTATCACCCTGTAATCCATTATGGGGGAGGGATGAAGTCCTGAAAGTGGTGAGAAAGACAAAAAAAAATCTCAGATCTGAGAAAGGGTCGGTTGTTTGACTTAGTAATATTCCCAATGATGATGAGGGAAGGGGAGAAATCAAAGAAAAAGCATCCAACTCGGCAATATCAAGTAACAAACAAGACTCAAAAGGATAGAAAGTACTAAGGAAAGATCGAGACATCTCCCTAGTGGAGTCGCCAATGTTCAGTTTCGAGCTTGTTAAAAAATGAAACCAACCCTGAGCACAATTTCATTCTTTGTTTTAATCTCGTTAGAAAATGAAGCAGACACTTCAAGCATAGTTTCATTCTCTATTTCAAGCTTGTTAAAAAATGAAGCAGACACTTTGAGCATAGTTCATTCTTTGTTTCAAGCTCGTTAAAAAATGAACCAGACATCTTATTGTCTTCTTAATGGTTGAGATTGCTACTGCTTCATTGCTATTTGTCATCTCCCTTGCTTATGGCCATTGCAATTATGCTTGATGCTAGTTGTTCACATCACATTGCTCCCATTTTGTAATGTTCCCAACCAAATCTAATTGGAACATTGAGTTTTTATGTGATTTTATGGTTTTTCTAGTTGTGGCATTTTGTCAAACACTTTGTAGACTTAAATCTCATGAGTTGTGATAGATTTTATAATGTTGGTTTAATGGGTGCTTGCATACAACAATCAAAGAATATATAACAATGGAATATAATCAACAAGATGCAAGATCAACAACACAAGAAATAGCCATAAATACCTCAGATATGATTTATTAATAATAGATCTTTAACCTCATACAAATTGGTGCAGATCTGGAATACATATAGTGGATTAGAGTGTTTGGCATATAAATCCTCCAAGTTACAAAATAGATGAAGATCCAGGCTTCCAAAAGCCTCTCCAAGATATAGACCAAAAGCCCAAATGAACCAGCTCATAACCCAACTGAAATGTGATGATCTTCCTAGCACAATGTGCCCTCACTGGTTGTAGCAAACCAAGAATTTGGCCTCTCTGAAGATGGCCACCAAAACCTCTTAGAAATATGTCAAACTATACATCGAGCCAAGTGAAACCCCCTGGCAAAGTCTCGGGTTGAATAATGAAGAACTGACCCACCAAAAGACTGAATCCCCAATCTACAGTGTGCCCTCCTTCTCTCCAACTCATGCCAAGCTCCAATAAATAATATAACATAGTAAAACCCTCTGGAATAGGATAAAGAAGGCGCCCTAGGACATACAAAGAATANGCTCCCCAATACATTGCTAAGGAGTGATAGTCAAGGTTTCATCACTCCCCAATACACTACTAGGGAGCAATAATCAGGATGTTATCACCCTGTAATCCCTTATGGGGGAGGGATGAAGTCCTGAAAGTGGTGAGAAAGACAAAAAAAAATCTCAGATCTGAGAAAGGGTCGGTTGTTTGACTTAGTAATATTCCCAATTATGATGAGGGAAGGGGAGAAATCAAAGAAAAAACATCCAACTCGGCAATATCAAGTAACGAACAAGACTCAAAAGGATAGAAAGTACTAAGGAAAGATCAAGACATCTCCCTAGTGCAGTCGCCAATGTTCAGTTTCGAGCTTGTTAAAAAATGAAACCAACCCTGAGCACAATTTCATTCTTTGTTTTAATCTCGTTAGAAAATGAAGCAGGCACTTCAAGCATAGTTTCATTCTCTATTTCAAGCTTGTTAAAAAATGAAGCAGACACTTTGAGCATAGTTCATTCTTTGTTTCAATCTCGTTAAAAAATGAACCAGACATCTTATTGTCTTCTTAATGGTTGATATTGCTACTGCTTCGTTGCTATTTGTCATCTCCCTTGCTTATGGCCATTGCAATTATGCTTGATGCTAGTTGTTCACATCACATTGCTCCCATTTTGTAATGTTCTCAACCAGATCTAATTGGAACATTGAGTTTTTATGTGATTTTATGGTTTTTCTAGTTGTGGCATTTTGTCAAACACTTTGTAGACTTAAATCTCATGAGTTGTGATAGATTTTATAATGTTGGTTTAATGGGTGCTTGCATACAACAATCAAAGAATATATAACAATGGAATATAATCAACAAGATGCAAGATCAACAACACAAGAAATAGCCATAAATACCTCAGATATGATTTATTAATAATAGATCTTTAACCTCATACAAATTGGTGCAGATCTGGAATACATATAGTGGATTAGAGTGTTTGGCATATAAATCCTCCAAGTTACAAAATAGATGAAGATCCAGGCTTCCAAAAGCCTCTCCAAGATATAGACCAAAAGCCCAAATGAACCAGCTCATAACCCAACTGAAATGTGATGATCTTCCTAGCACAATGTGCCCTCACTGGTTGTAGCAAACCAAGAATTTGGCCTCTCTGAAGATGGCCACCAAAACCTCTTAGAAATATGTCAAACTATACATCGAGCCAAGTGAAACCCCCTGGCAAAGTCTCGGGTTGAATAATGAAGAACTGACCCACCAAAAGACTGAATCCCCAATCTACAGTGTGCCCTCCTTCTCTCCAACTCATGCCAAGCTCCAATAAATAATATAACATAGTAAAACCCTCTGGAATAGGATAAAGAAGGCGCCCTAGGACATACAAAGAATACCCAGAAGCCCCTTTTTCCCAGAATCCTTCTCCTCTTTCCAAATCGAGCTACTCTCCTCAAGGTGGTGTGCTCTAGTCTTACTGAAAACCCCATGTAGTTGCACCTTAGCTCTCTCTGAACCCGTAACTGTAATAGGATCCATCGATGACTGAGATAGAACTGATGTAGAATGGTGAGGGAAGAATATTTCACCTCAGTGACCAAGCTTGGACCAGTTTGGGTGGGATCTTTCACCACTGAGCTGGTCTTTAGGGTTTTTTCATTCAAAACCCTCAAAACTCCCAAGTGCATGGGCTCACTAGCAAGAAGCCATATCTCAAAATGATAATCAACATAATGAGAGAATAGAGTCCCCTGTCTCTCTTTTATCCTGCCTATTCACTTTGTCTCTCCAAGTAACTTTTACTTTATTTTATTATTAATTAATTAACCATTTTACCTCTAAAAGGTGATTTATCCCTCCTTATGGCTTCTCAGACCACTGAAAGTCACTTCTCATCATCCTATCCCGTAGTGTTATTCCTCCCAATTCCGATGAGTTATTACACTAAGAGGTTCCACCAAGTATTATGCCCAATATGACCTTCTTAGTGAATTTAATTAACGTATAGCCTATAATAACTCAAAGTTATGGAAATCGTCGAAATGCAACGGAACGAAATCCAAGTTGTGTGGAATGGATCATGATTATGAAATAATATGAGCGATGCAAGTTAGGCCCAATAAAACCCCTCAATATCTCTTGTACTCATTATCACCCCCATCTAGCTACTCTGGTCAACATAACACTCGGTAATATAATGATGTCCAAAAGTGGGGACATTACAATCCTCCCTGCTAGAATATTGCTTGTCCTCAAGCAATAACTGAATCAATACACATATAATACTGGGGTCCCATGTCCACCTGTGGGACACAAAGTAGGCTCCATCCAACACTAAACTACCTAGCACTCTAATCCTTGGATCCCATATCAAGATGGAAACTGCAATACCCTGTGAAGTATAGTCATATAACATATCAACACCATGAGTCTCCTACAAAGGACACATGGCCTCAACCCAGAATGAGTCTATCCTCCAAGTCCATACCAAGATCAACACAGTCTCCACCAACTGAACATGTTGTTGCCATAGTGAGGTACTACAAGACCTCAATGAATCACCCTCAAGTGATGTTCTCCCCTCATTATTGAAGCTCAATGGAAAGTCAAAGTGACTTTCCCCTACAAGGATCCACTCGCCTCCATCAGTGGATGAAATGCTCATCCCTGCAATCCCCAGGTCCCATGCTAGTCTCTGCCCAAGATCACCACACTAACACTGCACTGCTATGATCATGATTTTCTGCTCATAGTATACATACTGGATCCCCCACTCTTGGATCCTCATGTTGAAATATCTGTGAAAATTGGACATGTTGTCAAGAAGTTGAACCTGTAAAGGTATCTTTGTGGGAACAAAATCTTCCCAACCATCTTCATACTCGATCATGAGTATCAATAGGGAGAACTTGTCTCACCTCATAAGACAATCCCCTACAAATCCTCTCAAAACCATCCAAGAGTGAAGTATGTTTCTCTCTGGCACAACCTGGGCCATCATAAGATGAAACAACCTACTAACCAAATGGAATTTCGGATCCCATGGAAAAATTGGAAGTTCATCACTTCCAAACCCCACTAACTGCTCATGTGTCATAATTATAATTATCAGAAATCCTTAATGCTCATCCCCCTGAGAATCTGAATCTGTGTCGCCCTCTGAGATATCTGTTATCTCATGGCCTAATATGCTCACCATCACGCCCATGGTCTCAATTGTCTGTCTCTGATGATCCACCCCTATCCTGCTATATGAAATCAAGACACTCTTGTCAAGTGATCTCGACCCACCAACTCTCCATGTCCCCTACCACTGTCTATGTCTCCCTATGTTGTTGTCAATGATGAAAGTATCGGGAAAAGCTAATAGAAACATTTATAACCGACTATAGAACTGGAAAGTATCATATGCTTTGTTCAATCCCCAGGACTAGACCAAGAGCTCATCCACTGGCACCCACAGTGAATCATCATCTAAACTCCAACTATCGTGTACAACAGTAGAGAACTCCACAAATTTTTGGTCAATCACTCTCCCCCCATCATCACTCAAATAACGACTGCTATTATGAAGGTGATATCCTAGTACTATGTGCTACTGCAAAGGAGAGGGATATCCAGATTCCACTAAGTGTGTCTCCTCCCTACAATCCAATGTGTCCCCCTAAATCCCATTGTACATCTCTCTCATCATCATATGTCAAAGGTGTACTATCGGATCATCCTCTGTGTTGATATCAACCAATCCTGGAACACAAATGAAAGTGTCCTCGTAACTTCCCCTAGCTCTGGAATCCTCATCTATATGTGTATGACCGATTGTCTCAAAACTACCCATGAATGGTGGCCCCTGTGACACCTGAACATCCTCCAACAATGTAACTGAGGAACATATCTGACTCTCTGTTGAGATAGATATGGTGTATCTCTAACAAGTATCCTTAAGGAGCTCATGCAATCTTGAATCTAATTCTTGAAGGGTTGTCTGTGTGCCTTCCAAATAATCCTCGTGTGCTCACCAACTCATGAGTGAGTCGGTCCACCTCCAACTCTTGATCCCTAAAGGCTCTATCATACATCTCTCCAGCCCCCAATAGGTAATCTCTATCCATCAACAATTTCTTGTAGTCGACCCTCACTCTCTCCTTGAGAGTCTGAAAGTCATCCATGGAAAGTCCCCCATCTGAAATATCATGTGCCATCGATGCCCTCCAACAATAATCTTCCACCAATGCATGTGTGTCTTCAATGTATTTAGTGGCTGCCATGATCATGTCCTCACTGACTCTCAATTGTCCTACCAAGTGTCGTGACTCCTGATCATAGTCCTATTGAGGTGTTATTTGATGCCCCTCACTGCTAAAGTCAACCATGGCATCCCCAACAACACTCTCCGCAAAATATAAAGCATTGAACTGCCCATTGTCCACTATGTCATTGGGTCCTCCCATATGCCACTGCCCACCATCACCAACTACCACCTCTATCTAAATCACACTGTATCTTGTATGGGTAGTTCTATCCTCCTGTGCACTCACCCTGCTACTATCATCTACGCATGGGTCCCATACAGATGTGTCCAGACACGTGCTATGGTCATCCCGACCAATAAGGAGTGCATCCTCATCACAACAAACTGGTCCTGGAAGTAAGTGTCCCATCAAATTGTCAGTCTCCACAACCTAATCAAATAATGGAGTCTCCAAAAGGGGTGACTCACTCTCCTCATATTGATAGGTATGTGTAAGGTCCATTGTCTTCAAGTCATGTCTCTCCTTCTGGGCATGTAAATCCATATGCCCCTGGTGTACAATCCTCTCACAAGGCTCCTCCACCATATCACAGATGCCACTGATATCCTCTTGTGTCGTGGTTATCACAAGTGTCTGAGAAGATGACAAACGTGTCACGATCATCATAGAAATCTCATCCTCCTCCATGCATGACTCCCTAAAATCCATGTCTACACCCAAGGGTAGGTCATCTGACCTCCTAGTCTCATCGTATCTCAGTGTTAACACATGTGAATCCTCACACGTGTCACCATTGTGTTGAAGTGTTGAATCCTCAACATTGCCTGATGGAAAAGATAAAGAACACGTGCTATCATCCTATCCATCCAATTGTCCCTCAGATGTGCAAGAGTCACTATCCTCATCGGACTGCTCTAAATAGTAATCAATGGTTTCATCCTCATGCATCTCCTCATCCTCACTGTCATAGTGCACCTCAACAATGTGCACCTTCCCTTTACCCCTACATCTGTGGTCTGACTCCCAAGGTTTTTTGCAACTGTAGCAAAGTTCCCTACTCCTAATGGGTGTGGGATTACTCTATGCTTCCTTCCATCTAGCTGCTCTAGCTCTATTTTCCTCTACTATGTCGACCCAATGTGTAACCTCATCTTTTCTCCACTTATGATTTTTTATGGATACAAATTGTTGGAATGTTACTTGAGCCCTAAACATCTCACTAAGGGCATAATATTCCCTTTCACAATATACAATCTCTCTAGCAAAGTCCAACATATCCATCTCTCCTTATGGAAGACCCCTTGGGATGGGAGGAATCTTCGCTCTGATACCACTGTAATGTTCCCAACTAGATCTAATTGGAACTATTATCATGCAATTTGTACTTGCCCAAAGCCAAAGGCAAGTGAATACTAAATTGGCGTAACAAGGAGGATAACCTATCATTGTCACCTTAATAGGAAACATCTTTCTATTTAGGAGTATATCGTAGTACCCCAGGAGAGACATCCCCGGTGACTTGGGGGTTTGAGAAGGCTAAGGTGAAAGTTATAAGAAAGTCCCACCCCTCTCATAGGTCACTCTGATCAAAAGTTCCAAGGTTTTATTAAGATGAAGCAAAAGATAAATTAAGTGTACCTGCCCAGAACAAGACAACAAGTAGAAAAGAANAATCTACAGTGTGCCCTCCTTCTCTCCAACTCATGCCAAGCTCCAATAAATAATATAACATAGTAAAACCCTCTGGAATAGGATAAAGAAGGCGCCCTAGGACATACAAAGAATACCCAGAAGCCCCTTTTTCCCAGAATCCTTCTCCTCTTTCCAAATCGAGCTACTCTCCTCAAGGTGGTGTGCTCTAGTCTTACTGAAAACCCCATGTAGTTGCACCTTAGCTCTCTCTGAACCCGTAACTGTAATAGGATCCATCGATGACTGAGATAGAACTGATGTAGAATGGTGAGGGAAGAATATTTCACCTCAGTGACCAAGCTTGGACCAGTTTGGGTGGGATCTTTCACCACTGAGCTGGTCTTTAGGGTTTTTTCATTCAAAACCCTCAAAACTCCCAAGTGCATGGGCTCACTAGCAAGAAGCCATATCTCAAAATGATAATCAACATAATGAGAGAATAGAGTCCCCTGTCTCTCTTTTATCCTGCCTATTCACTTTGTCTCTCCAAGTAACTTTTACTTTATTTTATTATTAATTAATTAACCATTTTACCTCTAAAAGGTGATTTATCCCTCCTTATGGCTTCTCAGACCACTGAAAGTCACTTCTCATCATCCTATCCCGTAGTGTTATTCCTCCCAATTCCGATGAGTTATTACACTAAGAGGTTCCACCAAGTATTATGCCCAATATGACCTTCTTAGTGAATTTAATTAACGTATAGCCTATAATAACTCAAAGTTATGGAAATCGTCGAAATGCAACGGAACGAAATCCAAGTTGTGTGGAATGGATCATGATTATGAAATAATATGAGCGATGCAAGTTAGGCCCAATAAAACCCCTCAATATCTCTTGTACTCATTATCACCCCCATCTAGCTACTCTGGTCAACATAACACTCGGTAATATAATGATGTCCAAAAGTGGGGACATTACAATCCTCCCTGCTAGAATATTGCTTGTCCTCAAGCAATAACTGAATCAATACACATATAATACTGGGGTCCCATGTCCACCTGTGGGACACAAAGTAGGCTCCATCCAACACTAAACTACCTAGCACTCTAATCCTTGGATCCCATATCAAGATGGAAACTGCAATACCCTGTGAAGTATAGTCATATAACATATCAACACCATGAGTCTCCTACAAAGGACACATGGCCTCAACCCAGAATGAGTCTATCCTCCAAGTCCATACCAAGATCAACACAGTCTCCACCAACTGAACATGTTGTTGCCATAGTGAGGTACTACAAGACCTCAATGAATCACCCTCAAGTGATGTTCTCCCCTCATTATTGAAGCTCAATGGAAAGTCAAAGTGACTTTCCCCTACAAGGATCCACTCGCCTCCATCAGTGGATGAAATGCTCATCCCTGCAATCCCCAGGTCCCATGCTAGTCTCTGCCCAAGATCACCACACTAACACTGCACTGCTATGATCATGATTTTCTGCTCATAGTATACATACTGGATCCCCCACTCTTGGATCCTCATGTTGAAATATCTGTGAAAATTGGACATGTTGTCAAGAAGTTGAACCTGTAAAGGTATCTTTGTGGGAACAAAATCTTCCCAACCATCTTCATACTCGATCATGAGTATCAATAGGGAGAACTTGTCTCACCTCATAAGACAATCCCCTACAAATCCTCTCAAAACCATCCAAGAGTGAAGTATGTTTCTCTCTGGCACAACCTGGGCCATCATAAGATGAAACAACCTACTAACCAAATGGAATTTCGGATCCCATGGAAAAATTGGAAGTTCATCACTTCCAAACCCCACTAACTGCTCATGTGTCATAATTATAATTATCAGAAATCCTTAATGCTCATCCCCCTGAGAATCTGAATCTGTGTCGCCCTCTGAGATATCTGTTATCTCATGGCCTAATATGCTCACCATCACGCCCATGGTCTCAATTGTCTGTCTCTGATGATCCACCCCTATCCTGCTATATGAAATCAAGACACTCTTGTCAAGTGATCTCGACCCACCAACTCTCCATGTCCCCTACCACTGTCTATGTCTCCCTATGTTGTTGTCAATGATGAAAGTATCGGGAAAAGCTAATAGAAACATTTATAACCGACTATAGAACTGGAAAGTATCATATGCTTTGTTCAATCCCCAGGACTAGACCAAGAGCTCATCCACTGGCACCCACAGTGAATCATCATCTAAACTCCAACTATCGTGTACAACAGTAGAGAACTCCACAAATTTTTGGTCAATCACTCTCCCCCCATCATCACTCAAATAACGACTGCTATTATGAAGGTGATATCCTAGTACTATGTGCTACTGCAAAGGAGAGGGATATCCAGATTCCACTAAGTGTGTCTCCTCCCTACAATCCAATGTGTCCCCCTAAATCCCATTGTACATCTCTCTCATCATCATATGTCAAAGGTGTACTATCGGATCATCCTCTGTGTTGATATCAACCAATCCTGGAACACAAATGAAAGTGTCCTCGTAACTTCCCCTAGCTCTGGAATCCTCATCTGTATGTGTATGACCGATTGTCTCAGAACTACCCATGAATGGTGGCCCCTGTGACACCTGAACATCCTCCAACAATGTAACTGAGGAACATATCTGACTCTCTGTTGAGATAGATATGGTGTATCTCTAACAAGTCTCCTTAAGGAGCTCCTGCAATCTTGAATCTAATTCTTGAAGGGTTGTCTTTGTGCCTTCCAAAGAATCCTCGTGTGCTCACTAACTCATGAGTGAGTTGGTCCACCTCCAACTCTTGATCCCTCAAGGCCCTATCATACATCTCTCCAGCCCCCAATAGGTAATCTCTATCCATCAACAATTTCTTGTAGTCGACCCTCACTCTCTCCTCGAGAGTCTGAAAGTCATCCATGGAAAGTCCCCCATCTGAAATATCATGTGCCATCGATGCCCTCCAACAATAATCTTCCACCAATGCATGTGTGTCCTCAATGTATTTAGTGGCTGCCATGATCATGTCCTCACTGACTCTCAATTGTCCTACCAAGTGTCATGACTCCTGATCATAGTCCTGTTGAGGTTCTATCTGATGCCCCTCACTGCTAAAGTCAACCATGGCATCCCCAACAACACTCTCTGCAAAATATAAAGCATTGAACTACCCATTGTCCACTATGTCATTGGGTCCTCCCATATGCCACTGCCCACCATCACCAACTACCACCTCTATCTAAATCACATTGTATCTTGTATGGGTAGTTCTATCCTCCTGTGCACTCACCCTGCTACTATCATCTACGCATGGGTCCCATACAGATGTGTCCAGACACGTGCTATGGTCATCCCGACCAATAAGGAGTGCATCCTCATCACAACAAACTGGTCCTGGAAGTAAGTGTCCCATCAAATTGTCAGTCTCCACAACCTAATCAAATAATGGAGTCTCCAAAAGGGGTGACTCACTCTCCTCATATTGATAGGTATGTGTAAGGTCCATTGTCTTCAAGTCATGTCTCTCCTTCTGGGCATGTAAATCCATATGCCCCTGGTGTACAATCCTCTCACAAGGCTCCTCCACCATATCACAGATGCCACTGATATCCTCTTGTGTCGTGGTTATCACAAGTGTCTGAGAAGATGACAAACGTGTCACGATCATCATAGAAATCTCATCCTCCTCCATGCATGACTCCCTAAAATCCATGTCTACACCCAAGGGTAGGTCATCTGACCTCCTAGTCTCATCGTATCTCAGTGTTAACACATGTGAATCCTCACACGTGTCACCATTGTGTTGAAGTGTTGAATCCTCAACATTGCCTGATGGAAAAGATAAAGAACACGTGCTATCATCCTATCCATCCAATTGTCCCTCAGATGTGCAAGAGTCACTATCCTCATCGGACTGCTCTAAATAGTAATCAATGGTTTCATCCTCATGCATCTCCTCATCCTCACTGTCATAGTGCACCTCAACAATGTGCACCTTCCCTTTACCCCTACATCTGTGGTCTGACTCCCAAGGTTTTTTGCAACTGTAGCAAAGTTCCCTACTCCTAATGGGTGTGGGATTACTCTATGCTTCCTTCCATCTAGCTGCTCTAGCTCTATTTTCCTCTACTATGTCGACCCAATGTGTAACCTCATCTTTTCTCCACTTATGATTTTTTATGGATACAAATTGTTGGAATGTTACTTGAGCCCTAAACATCTCACTAAGGGCATAATATTCCCTTTCACAATATACAATCTCTCTAGCAAAGTCCAACATATCCATCTCTCCTTATGGAAGACCCCTTGGGATGGGAGGAATCTTCGCTCTGATACCACTGTAATGTTCCCAACTAGATCTAATTGGAACTATTATCATGCAATTTGTACTTGCCCAAAGCCAAAGGCAAGTGAATACTAAATTGGCGTAACAAGGAGGATAACCTATCATTGTCACCTTAATAGGAAACATCTTTCTATTTAGGAGTATATCGTAGTACCCCAGGAGAGACATCCCCGGTGACTTGGGGGTTTGAGAAGGCTAAGGTGAAAGTTATAAGAAAGTCCCACCCCTCTCATAGGTCACTCTGATCAAAAGTTCCAAGGTTTTATTAAGATGAAGCAAAAGATAAATTAAGTGTACCTGCCCAGAACAAGACAACAAGTAGAAAAGAA
>JZKD02S1966972.1:43625-54637 GCA_000966675.3 Picea glauca
GTGAGTTTCAACCTTGTGAGCATCAGAAACAAAACTTGCAAACAATCAAGTCTTCAAAACCAATGCTCTGATACCAACTTGATCTAAAAATGAAGAAGACTTGAAACTTGAATAAATATTGCAAGTGAAATGTTATGTGTTTAAAGCAACAAGATCAATTTGCAACACATAATTAAGGATTACTTATGTAAAGATACACATAGATAGCAGCATAAAACATTGAACATCAACACATAAACACAACAACTTGATAAAGGAGTTCACCCCACTCCAGGCTACATCTCCTGGTCCATCTTCCAATGGATCATTATTATTAAATTGCTCAAAGTGCTCAAAAACATGCCTTACAATGCTCAAAATGACAAACCGACTGCTCCAATGGCTCCGCAACATCCCAAAACCCTGTCTGGGCTCTTTTGGCACCTGAAATGGTCAAAAAATGAAGAAGATAGCCTCCTTGAAGTCTCTGCCTTCAACTTTGTTGTCTCTGGTTCTACAAATTGCACCCTTTTGTGCTTCAAACCTAGCACACACGCTCTTTAAAGTGGAAAAACCAAGTCTCCTATGCAACCGCGCACCGGTACAAACAGTAGGACGGTTAAGGCGCCTCCAGCCCCTAACTGCCTCATCATTCGATCATATGGCCCATGCGACCTTGGGCTCAGAAAAAAAGTGGTTAGTCATTGTGTAACTTCCGTGTAACCACCCGCGCGGTTAAACCACCGGTCAAACAGATTACATACGCGCATTAACCAAAGGTTAAAGTTTTACAAACCCAACGCACATTTAATATATACATAACAAATACATTGCAATGCAATATAAATATAAATGGAACACGCACGCCAAAATACTTGAGCCAATACATATGGTCGTATGAAATACAATGTGTCCACAGGTCGGGGCTTAGCCCCGGCCCGACCCCCCTTTCCTTTTCAAACAAACATTGACTTTAAATAAATGCTTTACAACATAGCCAACAAGGAACATTGGCGGGAATATTGGCTAGCGGATATGTGTCAAGGCTTTACAATGGGGAAGGTATGGGGGTCGAACCCCGCGGACTCCCATAAACTTTTACATATAACCAAACTATGAGGGGGACACGTGGTGCCCAAGGATTGGGCCACGTGTCTCCTTATTATTCGCCTCAAACTGGACACATGTCAACCCTGCATTCGCCGACAACCATCCAATGAAAATGCACCACGTCACTCACTACCACATCATCATGATGGTATGGCCCTCCATGTGGCCGTACGGACTGTACAGACAGGTACAGTCAGCATCCCAAATTTTTGCCTGTTTGGCTTGGCGGACAGATCGCGATATCTCCTTCATACGGACTCCAATTGCGAAAGTAAATATACCGCCGGAATCAGGAAGACGAGACAGACGCAATGGCACTATTTTCGTCACATTCCGAGCACTTTGAAAATTGAGCAAATTTTGATCCCCTGATTAGAGATGGTTTCCCATTTCCATTCGGCAATTGGTAGGTGTTGCAACAACCCTGTTGGGTGTCTATGCTCTGCCTTGACTTACTGACATTATAGACACTTAGCTAAGTAATCAGCTATGTCCTTTTTCAGTCCGAGCCAATAAAACAGTTTCCTAGGGATACTTATTCTTGATGGTCATCTTATTGAGTTGTCTATAATCTATGCATAATATGAGTGTGCCAACTTTATTTTTCACAAACAAGGTTGGTGCTCCCCATGGAGACACACTAGGATAAATGTAGTCTTTGTCCCACATTTCCTTCAGCTATATTTTGAGCTCAACCAACTCTGGTATACTCATTCTATAGGGTGTTCTAGACATTGGCACTGCTCCTGGTACAAGTTCTATTGAAAAGTCAATATTCCTTCTTGGAGGTAGACCTGGTACCTCTTCTAGGAATACATCTTTAAATTCTCTCAATATGGGATGGTCCTATAGGTTGGGTTTGTCATTCTCAACATAGTTTATTACTTGTATTGCATACAAGTGACATCCCTTTCTACAATACTTCTTCACTTGGAGGGATTATATTTGTCTCATTGAGATAGGCTTTTGAATCCCTTGTAGGGTTACCTTTCTTCCTTCTTCATTTTCACACTCCAAAGTTTTACTGTAATAATCTAACTTGGTTTTGTGGGCATCCAAATATTCCATGCCAATCAGTAGGTCATATGATCCTAGAGGAAGTATGTTTAGGTTCGCTTGGGTGGGCAACCCACTCAAGACAAATTGGCATGCTAGTATGACCTTTTTTTCTCTTCATTTGGCTCCATTGGCTAGTTGTACCATCCATGATTTAACATGTTTAACTTGTTGTGATTTACATTTCTCAATGATTTGAGTGGTAGCATAACTCAAATTAGAACCAGGGTCAATTAAAATGGAAACAGGATGGTTGGAAATCATACCTTCCATCTCCACCAATGAAGCTTGGTGGTCATATTGTATATTATCCAAGGATGCATAAATTTGTGATAGGCTCCTAGCCACATCATTGACTATGGTAACCTCTTGGACGTTGTATACCCTCCCATTGTTTTTTTGCCTATGCAGACAGTTCCTCAACAGATGTTCCTTTCCAAAACCCAAACATTTCAAGGGTTCTCTCTTCATGTTATCAGTCTTACTTGGAGCTATTCTGAATGGTTTATTCCCACTCTGGGATGGAAAAAAAATTTGATTGTAATATCCCTATGTCGAACGCCATTGTAAATGTAAATGTAAATGTACTTAATATGGTGAGTTGTTTGATATAATTTTAGTAGGCACCTTTAATGACATAGTGTGTGCATGCACTTCACAGTAAAATGATGAATTGTGCACATTCCAGGTGTTGGAGCCGCCCTTGTTTTTTCACCTCGCGCAATTTTCAACATTTGATACTTGACATTTAAAGTTGTTCTTCTTTTCCTTCCGAAATCATAAGACTTTTAAATCTCTTCATCTGAATAGCAAGGCTTTTTCAATTTCAAAAGAAAAGATCCATTTTTCGCCAATATGTTTTCCTTTTTTGTTTTATTTTGGAATGTCGTAAGTCGGATATCGCAAGTCGGACACTTTGATTTTTTAATTCACAAGTCCCGAGTCGCGAGAATGCGAACTCGGTTCTAATTTTCATCCAAGGAAAAGAATAATATAAAACCTTTAACCTTTGTTTAGACATCGTCGGGGTTTCGCGCCTCGGCATTCGTCGACCCTAAATTTCTGTTTTTACAACCCCGAGAGCTGAGAACGCGATAACCTTTTGATAACCTTAGTCAAGAACCGAGAGTAAAAAAACTAACCACGGTTAAACTTGGTTCTTGGCACATCACCACTCGGCACCTTCTTTCATAAAGTTAAGGGGTCCAAAACTCCGATTCGTGAAGTTGCGACATGATCATAGCGAGGTTAGTTAGTCGCCTAATCTAAGATTTCCTTCTCTTAATTCAAGCCTTAATTATCGCCACATCGCGATATCGCGACTCGGCATATAATTTTCCCCAAAGTCTTCCCTCGAATTCCCGAGTCGCGATGTTGCGAATAAGTTAATCATATCATTAAGGATCCGCCAATCATGATTACCATTGATTACATTAAAATCGGCCCTCGCAGTATCGCGAGTTAAAGGGTCAAAACGCGAAAACAAAGTTCGCGATGCAACGAAAGGCGAGGAAGTTTTTTTTCAATAAGATTTGTCATACTTTAAAATTAAATGGAATACGTCCCGCACTTCAAGTTTGGCACACCTCATGAGGTATTTATTTATTTACTCTCCATAACCCGATTACCTGTCAAGCCGCCCAATATTCATGACATTAATGAGAAATTAAGGTAAATCCACGAAGAAAATAAGATCGGATTTTTTCAATAAATTTGGTTTTATTCGTGATTTGACAGACTTATGTCAAAGGTACATGATTTTCAAATATATACGATATGTCGTTTTACATTTTAAAAAACATTTCTTATTAATGCATAGAGCTCGCCTTTCCCCAAGGATACTCATTTCCTCATGTATACATAGGTCTACTGCAGGAGAGAAAAACAGCAAGATTCAGCTATGGCGCCAAGGAGAACAGCGAAAGCAAATGTCGAGGTTGCGGCACAGGGTCCGAACAACGTCTCAGATACTTCACCCCGGATGAGTGGCTCAGTATCCACCTGGTCGTCTATTTCAAACATTCTACAATCCAAGCTGGTAAACTGTCGAGACTATGATGACTATAACTATGATATTGTGAAGGATGACCTGAACACTAAGTATAAGACAATTGTTCAGTTGGGGATGCACCTGGTTGCGACCAGACCTCGGTTGATCCCATACTATGACATGATCCGATGGGCATTGGATCACGTCGACCTATCTTCCATAACTATCTTAAATGACCGACAAGCCATGATTGGGACTTTTAGGCCCGAGCATATCCAGTCTATGTATAAGCTCCCACCAACCTATGAGCACACATATGGTAAAGAATTCCTGGCGGACTTCAAAAAGAAGGAGTGCGAAGAATTTGACAGAACCATGCCAGGCTTGATAAAGGATTGGGTGTCTCGTTCCTCGAAATTCAGAGTGAATGACAAGGGTGTGTATTCGATTTCTTCGTTGGAGCCAAACTATATGTATGTGGCGATGATGAATTGTCGCCTTTTCGGCTGGGAGGATACCGCACATTTTTACATCCAGTGGGTACCTCTCATCTATCAGGTAGCAGAAGGTTCCTCCTTCAATTGGGCAAAAATTCTCTTCGATAGTTTTTCCAACAGGATCATCGAGTACCAGGAGAAAAAAGCAGTCGGGAAGCCATCCGGATTCTACATGTCCACGTATATCATGGACGCTATATGCTCCCTAACGCCTTTTCCTTTGATGAATTGGGCTTGGAGTCCAACCCATGAGAAGACTGTTCATGAGTACCACGATAAGCTGTGGGAAAACAACGCGAACAAGTTTATTTATGAGATTTTTAACTGGGTGATGGTGCCCCTGCACATCACCATTTTTGGTCTTTCGCCACCCCGCATCTCAGATATCATTGCTGTGAATCTGAACCGTATCGCGGACTGGTACATGGAGGATAAATTCTCCTATTTTAGAGTGTTCGGAGTTGTTGTCCCTCCTTCGGCACTACCGTTGTTCATCCCCGACAAGCTGGCCTATCGCGAGATTGCTCGGCAAACAGTAATCAGCGGAGTGAGCAAAGAACTCAAAGAGTTAGCAAAGAAGGTATGCCCATTTTTCCCTATTCGGCTAAATTCATATTCATTATTAGATTTTGGACATGCTAAAGCTGAGGCTGCAGCCATTGAAGACTTGAGCCTAGTCTCTATCGAGTACAAAAAGCATGATCCCCGGGGAATTGTAAGTGCTCATTTGGAAAATTGTGGATTGAAGAGGTTCGAACATGAATGTTCACCCTCGGATGATGTTTTCCTAGGGGCTAGGTCCTATTCGGAGGTGCAATTTTGAATCGGATCCCTAGCACCCACAAACAGATCTTCTGTTTTAAAATTTCAAGAGCATAGGAAAAGATGCCTTCCCGTTGTGTTGGGAGGTTTGGGACTTTCTAAGGATAAAGAAAAGGAGGCCGAAAGTTCTGCGGGGCAGACTTCTAATCCCGAAAAATGCCAGGAAGGGGAGCAGGAATAGAATCCCGAACAGGAAAAAAGTCCCGAGCGAGAGAAGAGTCCTGTGCAGGAGAAGAATCCAGAAAAGAAGAAGAGTCCCTAGCAGGAGGAGAATCCCGAAACAGAAAAAGAGATTACTGATCCTCCCAAGGAGCATAGTCCTGAGGTGGAAATAAAAGACACAGACCCACTGAAAACTCAGAATCCGGAGGCGGGGACTAAGACCTCTGATCCCTCGAAAGATAAAGATCCACTCAGCACACTAGGGAAAACGGCGAAGCAAATTGGAGCACCCATCACCTCTGTCACCCCTTTGCAGTCAACACAAGGAAACATACAGGAAGGATGGATTTTTGGTGAAGAACTGAGGCCTATAAGGGCAGAGGAACTCCCTCCTAATGAATTCTTTTTTGACAAAAAGAGGAAAGATGTAGTAAAGCGAGAATTTTACCCAGAGAGAGATTCCATTGGTAAAAAATTCAAAGTGATGACTGATGGGATGAATCAAAAGAAGGATGAATTTGCCACGGAAATTGCAGGAACACTAGGAGCGTATGCGACGACAAACCAATTCTCGGTCGAAATGTTAAAGAAGCAGCTCAAAGCAAAAAATCACCTGATCAAGACTCTTGAGGCCAGGGTGGCTTCAGCAACAGAAAGCACTAAGAGTCAAGCAAGCGGAGAAATCGAGTTGGCCAGATTGGACGACAAGAAAGAAATTGAAGTCCTCAATACCAAACTGGAACAAGCAAATTCTACAATCCGAGATGGTCGGGTACAATCGGGCCAGCAGAGGGATACGATTACACAGTTGCAAACTCAGTTGGAGGTTGTGGAAAGCAAGGCAGTTGACATCGAGATCATTAAATCTTGAGCAATTGATATTCGGAGCAGGATCTCCTCTGTTGAACAGAGCCTGCTAAACAAAGTAGGGGAGATTCGAGAAGACTGCTTGTTAATACAGCGAATCTCTGAGTATTTGATTAACAAAGAAAGGAATGTAGAAGCTGCTCAGGTCGCTTTCCAAGAGGCAGTGATAGCGACCAACAACAGGTTTTCAGGGCATCCCGGGCTCACCATTGCCAAACAAACTAGGGGTAATATCTTGTTAAAGAATTGGGAGCAGAATATTACTTTAAGCAAAGAGCAGGCTCAAAAAGTGGCAAATTCATTAGAAGAGGCCATCAATAACATAAATGGTGAGCAATTGGGGATAGAAATTGGAGCTGACATAGAGTCGCTAAGGCAGATAAATATAGATCAGATTTCTCTCGACATAAAGGAGGGGAATGACATAAATTCAGCAGAAATCTCCAAGATGGATAGGGTAGACCCAGCTCAAATATACAAAAATTTGATTCAGCGTAGTGCACAACTTGGCACCCTTGAACTCATTGATATACAAATAAATAATAAACTTCCACAGTTGGCCCGAGAGTGCTATCTTGCCGAAGCCCATTGTCAGGCTGAGCCTTCACAGCTTGTGACCCAGTTTGTGGACGAGTGTATCATGTACACTGAATCTGTGCGAGGACATGCACCTAGCACTTATTGAAGATAGAATGGGTGAAATGGAATTATCTCACTCCCCCCAGCTGTCAATGAAAAACCTTCACAGCTTGTATTTCATTTTTAGACAAGTGTAGCATATGTACTAAATTTAAGCAAAAACAAGCACCTGGCACCTTTTTGTAAACAGATTCGGACAGATGGAGTAATTTCACTGCTTTGAACCGAGAGGCAAATTTTGTATAAATAGATCACAAAAAGAAGAGAACAGGGCTGAACTTTTGGGTACTAACTGTAAGAGAGTTTTTGCATCAAAGGAGTTAATACAAGAAATTCGAAGATTCCCGATTCTATCAAGACTGTGTTGCAAGTTTTTTTTGTCATGTTCTTTGTTTCTTTTCATTTTTCTCTACATAATTGACGTGTATCACTGTAATTTAGTACAACCACTACTATGGTGAAAGGTTTGCATCTTTTTCTGTAATTGTCTCTTGTCTTTCCTCTGCACCAGCTATTAGCGGGTGTAAGACCAATTTACACTTATAGAATTTTATGTTTATTTACACTAGGTAAACTATGTTTATGTCATTTTCTTCTTCTGTGTATACGTGAGTTTTCCACTGACAGGAACTTCGCGTCATCTACAGCTTAATGTTTTCTCCCACCTCACGTTATTTTTATCGAAAACAACATAGTTATAGGAAAGGGCCTTCAATATGCATTCTTATTTCATTTTTTCATGCAAAATTTTCTCTTTATTTCATTTGAATTAAAACAACAAATTAACGATCTCTTTAAAAACCATTTCCATACTGGAACTGTTACTCAATGACTGTTCCCGCAGCAACTCAACCTAATATTCAACCCAGATTATCTAGTCAAATACATATCTCTTTAAATCTCTTAGACACAATCCTTAAAACTGTGAACACCTAGGACAAATTGGAACAATCATGGGTAGCCATTGAGCGTGACATAACTGCTCAAGAGCAGTTGGAAGCTAGACGACGAGAACGTAGAAATCTGCTCTAGTTTCTCATACCAAAGGTTAGTATAATCCTATATCAATGTTTTGTATGCTTTCGGATGCCTTGACACCGTACTTTAAGCCTTAGTACAGACTCAGGAACAACATCTTTCTAGCGTCGTTGCCGGGGAACGAAGTTACGAAATATTTTCCCTGGGAGAACGACAAACTATTTCGTTGATAGTGTTACTCTTTGATAGTGAACATAGAGTGCACACAGTTTTAAGGATTTTTAAATCTTTCACTTGGAGACTCCACTGAAACACAAACTAGCATCTGGTAGAAGGCATACCAGACAGAACCCGGGTGGCAAGCTCATTGCGCCTGTTAATAATCCTAAGAAAATTTTAAAATCGAGAGGCTCGTTAGAGGCAACTGCTTCAGTTAATAAAACCAAAAACCCACTTGTAAAGACTAAATTCCCTTCAGAACCTCTTACTTCCCACATCCCTCTGTCTGATACCAAAGATCTGGAAACAGACTACTCAGAATTTTGGAGTGAGCCACATCAAAATTTCCCGTCTATAAACAAGGGAAAAGGTCCTTTGGAAAGATCGTTATCTTTTGACATACCATCCTTTCTTCATCAGAACTTCCCTTTTTCACCTGATTCAAAAGAGTGTGCTACCCCCCCATTTTTTAATCCTAAGTCGATGGCGGGTGTTGGAGGAGGAGGTGGAGGAAATCCAAATGTCCCTCCTCCCGGAGTATTTGCAAAAGTAGCAGTGAGATACGCTCCCCTAGTTTTACCCGCTCACCTCCATGATTTACCTGAAAACTACATCAAAAATCTTCCTAAGTTCACTGGGGAGGGCGACCTAACCGTAGCCGAGCATATAAACTTCTTTGACTAGTTCGTAGACATATGCGGTATCGAGCACGAGGATGTCTATTCGAGACTACTTGTCCAAACCTTCGAAGGACAGGTCCGAACTTGGTTTCGGAGTCTTCCTACAGCTTCTATTTGAACATATAACACCTTGGAAGACGCTTTCCTCAGACAATGGGGAGAGTGAAAGGATCACTTATACTACCTTACCGAATTTGGGTCCCTAAGGAAGAAGAACTCAGAAATAGTAATGGAATTTATTCTGATATTTAACAAACTGTATAATAAAATTCTAGCCGTTGTTAAACCTTCTGAACCCTCAGCCAAAGTAACCTTTGCGGGAGATTTTGAACCTGATTTTGCATTTATTTTGCGAGAAAGGAGAGGAGCTACCCTAAATAGAATGAAAGACGATGTTGTCGAAATAGAATCTAATATGATGGCTTCAGGTAAGTTGAAGGCTAAAGTAGAAACAACCAACCATGATAATAGACGCTATAGGGAACCAGCAGGTCCTTCAGGGTCAAACAGATACAATGATGACAGAGCGGATGATATGGCC
The DNA here is from genome assembly GCA_000966675.3 of Picea glauca. Classification (NCBI taxonomy): domain Eukaryota; kingdom Viridiplantae; phylum Streptophyta; class Pinopsida; order Pinales; family Pinaceae; genus Picea; species Picea glauca. The sequence continues at coordinate 53,166 of JZKD02S1966972.1, forward strand.
CGAATAATTAAAGATCTGTCTAACAAAATCTCTAAGATGGAGTTGGATCAGGCTAAAGCTGATTCTTCTAACAAAAGGGACTTCAGGAGAAACCCAAATCCCCAAAATCAACAGAAGCAAATAAAGAATGAGGATCAAAAATTACAAGCTCCACTAAAGAACGAAAATTTTATAGGAGCAAGTGACCTCCAAGATTTTGAAGATCCGGAAGATGAAGTTGTATGTTTCGGTGATGATTGTTCGTAGCCATTTCTGACTAAGGAAGACTATGAGAAATCCTTAAATACTCTTCAATCGTCTAATGAAGAAGAAGAAGGTGATCATGCTGACCTCTGCGTATCTCAACTAGAAACATAAATGATAGCGGTCGATTTTCAACCCAGATACAATCTGAGATCAAAAAATAAGCCCACCTCAACTAACCAACCTAATAAAATCCTGCCAAGGGATCAATCTCATAAACCTCCTTTGGAAGAGGCATTGTTACCCAGCAATAAAGTCAAGATAACAAAGACTCAAGAGTCTGAGGTGTGAAAAGCTGAAACCCAAACAAAGGAAACAGAGCCGATAGATAAAGTTACATCTGAGACTAAGGTCAAAAGCGATAAAACAATTCAAACAAACAAATTGGAAGAAAAAACCTCGAAAGTCTTAACCAAAGAAACGGACAAGACCAATACATCTTACAATTTTGAAAATGAATTAAATAAAATTAAGATACCGATTCCTTTGGTAGAATTAGCGAAAAAACCCAACTTATCGCAAGAAAATTGCCAAAGTGATGGGTGTTTATGAGCCCGAAAGTCACTCTGATGTTATCAACCTAGAAGATGACAAACCTAACATCACCTTTGGTCCCCATTTTGAGGGATCCAAGGACAACGTCGCTCCTTTCTATATCACCCTGAATATACATGACCAACTGCTACATAACTGCATGTTAGACTCCTGGGCTTCACATAATGTTATGCCCAAAATAATAATGGAGAGGCTGGGCCTCCAGATTACTAGACCCTATGGAGATCTATACTCTTTCGATTCAAGAAAGGTTAAATGTATGGGAATGATAAAATATCTTTTTGTTACCCTGGCTCAGGTCCCAGTCAAGAGTGTCTTGATGGATGTGGTTATTGGAGATATTCCCCCCAAATATGGTATGTTGTTATCCAGATCATGGGGAGCCAAGTTGGGAGGTTCTCTACAATTGGACATTTCATATACCACAATTCCTGTATTTGGTGGTCATTTTACCCAATTGTACAGAGAAACAAGATTGGCATATACTGTCAGTGATCCTCAAAATCCAAATAATTTTCCCATTTATGTTGCGTACCAAGATCTGGGAAATTGCATATTGTCTTTCGATGATGGTTTAAATGGATGTCTAGAAGAACTTGATATGAAGCAAGAAGAGCTTAGCCCCTTGACTGAAGAACTATGCAAAAGTGGTCTCTGGAAGATGTACTTCGATG
>JZKD02S1966984.1:1427-28664 GCA_000966675.3 Picea glauca
TTAGTTTGTTTTAGTTTAATTCTTGTTTATATTTTTGTTGTTCTTTTCCTAACCCTTTCCTCTACAGCTGTCATGCCTAGCAAGACCCAACTGGGCATGTAAGCACCCTTTATTTGCTCACCAAGTGACGAATTGGGTGCAAACAATGCACATAGCCAAAAAACAAACTCCACATAGGACAAGAGATCTGTGTGCACCTCGCCAGATCCTCCTTCCCTGAGCTTGGCACAGCACAAAGCCTCTTTACAATCACTTGCACTTAGCTCTGCAAGTTCTCAACACACAGTATGCACAAAGCCTTTACAATCACATAGAACAACTTCACCCCCTACTTACATCACCTAGATTTCTATTTATACATTACAAAAGGGGCCAAATCATGGGTAAACCCATGGACCGACATCTCATACTCATTACATAAAACCTAAACCCAAAAATGTCCACAAAAGGGGTCGAGATCCCGTGATCTCCACCTCGCCTGGCACCCCGTCTTTGACCAGCCCGTCGAAGTCCTGAAATTGGTCAAACACGACCAAGGTTCTCCAAAACTTGGTCGAGGGCCAACGGCCAGGTGGGAAATGAGATGGGATCATTGGAGGATCTCATAGACTACTAGGAGGGCAGGGAAGAAATCCCATATTTCCAGGTGGGCAAGGGAGAGGATATGAGACTATCTGATAGTCTCATGAACTCGGAGGTGATTTCATATCAGCAAGGAGAGTTGATGGAGGAAGATTAGAAGTGTATTTTGATCATTGGGGGAATTTGGATATTCCTACCAAGTTTCCCAGTTGAGGCCAGAGCATGTGTTGCAGATGCAACAATAGAAGAAGGACAGCCAGCAGTGACTGTCATAGAGGAAGAAGAAATGGAGCAGACATCAGAATTTTCCCGAGCAGAACAAGAGCATAAAGATAAGGTGCTCACTCCATAGGAGAAGGAGTTAGAGATGTTGGAGGATTGGTTGAAAAATACAGAACTAGCAGATGACTGCGATGAGCAGACAGTCATGTAGATTTTGGGAGAAGGGCATTTGACAGAACTGCTCAGAAATTTTGGCCAGGAAGCTGAACATATGATGACTGCAGCGCCAAGGCCTATGGCAGAAGATGGAGCATACCATCTCGAGGAGAAGCTGGAGGAAGCTAGAGATATGCCAGCAAGAGATCTGAAATTCAAGATGTCGGAGGAGGAAGCTGAGCAGCATCTCAGTGATAAGACTGCAGAACTGAAGTCTACAGTAGGGTGGAATCTAAGTCCACAAGAGATGGAGAAAATCACAAGCGGGATCAATTTAATCTTCCCATCAACGAGGAGGGAGTGAAATGGAGCAAACTGCATAAAGAGAGCTAGCCATTGGAACAGGTGGATAGGGAGATAGGAGAAATAAGTAGGATGATGTTGAGGTCAATGCAAGAAGCAGTTAGCAAAGTTAAGTTGAGCAGAAGGGAGCATGTCAAAGCAGCAACAGTGGCAAAGCAATGGAGCATATGGACAACTCCAAAGAACAATTTGGGATCCAGGTGGATTTCAACAGAGCTGGGAATCTCATGAGCAGCAGCTCATAAATTTTTCACAGTAGTGGAGTATGATGCAAGAGCATTGCTCCAACCCAGCAACGCGCCATCTAGACAGCACATTCAGCGCGCATTCAAGGAAGGTAGAGGCGTCAGCGCTCTCATTTTAAAATTTAAAATTGTAATTAAATGTTTGTAAGGTTGGAAGAGCCAAATCGTTGCCTTTGTACAGGCTGTATATAGAGTCACCTTTAATGGTTGACAAACTGATAAGATCTAGATCCAATTCAGACTGGACAGCCATTGAATGTAATTCAATGTAAATTAATGAGAGTAGGTAGCTTGGAGAGAAGAGCTCGAGGATCCCCTCTTTTGTAAAAATATCTATGTATCTAGATTCATTTTGAAGGCAGGTGAGATTATGATACGGAGAGAGGGAGGGAGAGAGAGCTATGACTCAGTTACAGTCCAAAAGCTTGTGCACATTGTAAATTTTAGATATTCATATTAATATAAAGAGAAGCAGTTTTTCCTGCCTATGATTCTATGTGTTGCATATATTTCATGAATATCAACTGTGTATGTTTCTTTTATGTGTGAATGTTGTACATGTATATTAAATTTCGTCTACAGGTGATAGATAGATTTTCCTATCTGTTCAGAGTTGTTAATTTTAGTATGGGTTCTTTATGGCTCAATCCAAGGAGTTGCATGACAGAGTGTTGAGGACTCTGTGAGCCAGTGCAAAGAGTGCACATCTGAGTTCTGTGTTGAATTCAGGAAAGAACATGCCAGGAGGGCGCACCAGAGAAGTCATAGACTCGGGAAGAAGCCTTAGAGTTACTGAATACTCTAGAGGTGAAGATTGTGCATGCGAAGGCACAAAGAGACAGAATAACTAAGGATTATGTGAAGCTCTTCCAGGAGGGCATCGAGTGAGTGCAAAGAGTGCACAAGAAGAACTCTATTTCAAGTTCAGAGATAAGGGAAGTGTCCAGGAGGAAGACACTTACAGAGTTGTTCAATACTCTGCAAGCTCGGCAAGGAGTTCTTGAGCGAAATTTTCTGAGAGTTCACTTGATCCAGGTGGATATCGATGGCCACACACCTTTTTCGACGGCCTCAAAACAGTTTTCTGGCAACTTTGACAATTTACTATTTTTAGCAGTTTTTAACTTCCGGGGCCATTTTGAGGGCCCAAATGAAGGTTTTTGGAAATAAATGTTCTAAATGATAGACAAATGCATTATTGAGCCCCCAAAATAAATCTCCTCGACGATACCTTTCCAACGAGCTATCACAAGCCTAAAACGGAGATCGTATGCAAAAGTTACGACCCCCGGAAATTGATGTACTCACTTACCCAAACGGGGCCCACATGACTTTTGGCGCTTCATCTGCTAGGGTTAGGTTTTTGGATGTATAGGGTTTTTGGAATTCTGGTTTATTGTAAAAAGGCCTTCAAATCCTCATAGTAATCATCTTCTTGCAAATGCGAGTAGTCGTCACATCTCTTCTCAGAGATAAGTTGCCACCATTCTAGCGAGTCTTTCACTCTGTATTTTTACAGTCTCTGTACATTTATTTCATTAATAGAAATCGTGTATTATTGTATATCTGTGTTTATGGTTGCATATCTGATACATTTCTGTTATATTATTGAATATCTGTGATATCTCTATGAATTTATTTATTATATCTCTGCTCTCATTTTGTGCCAAAAATAATCTGGATCAGTGGTATCACAGCAGGCTGCTCTTGATCGTTTTTTTAGTGCATGTCCCCGACGAGATCCAAGTATAGCAAGTTGGGTATTGAGCTTGTCTCTCTTGAAGAAAATCACTCTCACACATCCAAGAAACCCTCAATGGCAGAAGAAAAGAAAAACGACGGAGCAGACAATCCTATCAATCTGTTGCTTGAACAAGCTCTCACGCGACAGAGGGACGAATGATGGAGAATTTTTCTCACATCCTTCAACGCCTGCCGATAGCATCAGGTGCATATTCATCAAGCGGCCACTTTGGAGGCACCTCACCTTTCAAGGTACAAGTTAATTTTGATATTCCTGTATTTGAAAGACAGATAGATACAGAAGCCCTAGAAAAATTGTTAACTCTGCTAGAAGGTTATTTCTCTGTTCACAATTTTTTCGACAAAGAAAAGATCACCTTCGCACTCCTTAAAGCTCTCCCCCATGTCAAACATTGGTGGGAAACTTACTGGGAGAAAAGTTCCACAAATGAATCTGGAATATATAGGGTCGATCCCACTTGGGATATTTTTGTGGATGTAGTAAAGGAACAGTATTACCCTGTTGGCAACTATGAGGACTAGTACATGAGATGGACCACACTGCAGCAAGAGAGGGGCCAAGCAGTTCTGGAGTTCACCAATACCTTCCATACCTTTTGCACCAAGCTAGGTATCAAAGACCCCGAGTGACATTTGGTTCTGAAATACCGTGGGGCTCTACACAAACACATCCAGACTGAAATGGATTTTTGGACATCTCATCACTCGGTGTTGCTTATCGATATGCTATTAAAATTGAGCAGAAATTTAAGCACCAGAACAAAAGGGAGTTCGGGTCTGCAAATATGCAACCACCAAAGTATGACAAAGACGTCTCTAACAAACAGTCTCCTGAAAACCAGTCCAAGACACAGGAAAAGAACGGTCACAGGAAGACAAAGAAGGACACTGAAAAATGGTGCAAGTTTCACAAAAGCCCCTGGAACAACACCAATGAATGTCACTCAAAATAGTCATTGGTGGTCGAGATCAAAGACAAGGAGCTGAACCCTGATTCAGAATCTGATTCTGAATATACTGGTAAAGGACAGATCATTGACGCAGAGCCCACTTCTATTGTCACGACCACAGCAATTCAACCAGAAGAACCAACAGATCCTAAAGAGGGGGAGTGCCTTTTTCATTCATAAATGTGGGTGAAGGGGAACCCACTGCATTTTATTGTTGATAGTGGAAGCCAGAAGAACCTCATCTCAAAAGAGGTCATCAAATAGTTGGGATTGTTGACAACACCACACCCACAACCATACAACATCAGGTGGCTTCGCCAAGGATGAGATATTCGTGTCAGCCAACAGTGTCGATTGTCATATGGCATCCAACCCTTCAAGGATGAGGCATTATGTGATGTTGCCCCACTGGATGTATGTGATGTTCTCTTGGGCCAACCATATATGTGGAAGCACCATGTTGTTTATGAGTCTCAACCCCACAGTGTCATTGTTTCTCTGGGGGGTCATCTCTACAGAATACCAGAGGTAGTTCCAATTACTGTTCCACCTAAAAAGTGTCGCAAGGTAGTATCTCATACTGCAAAATTTAGCTTCTTCACAATCTGTTCAGAAGGGGAACAGAAGGACACTACAACCACTACAGCCTTGCCCCATGCACCTTCTATCCCACAGAAGCAGGTCAACAAGGTTGTAGCAAAGTGCAAAGATTCCTTCTGCACACCGTCCCTTCATGTAGCTCAACTTTTTGAACAAACTCAGCTTCAACAGGTTCATGACAGACCTCCACAAGCTAAGCAGCGCGACGTCTCCAGCAATACAAGCAACTCACCAAGATGCAGATTCAACAAATGATTTTCCCTCTCCCCCGGGAACTCAATGCAATGGATACCATTGCTTCCTAAGGAGGGAGGATTGATCCAGGTGGATATTGATGGCCACACACCTTTTCTGACTGGCTCAAAACAGTTTTCTGGCAATTTTGGCAATTTACTATTTTTAGCAGTTTTTAACTTCTGGGGCCATTTTGAGGGCCCAAATGAAGGTTTTTCGAGATTGAGGTTCAAAATTATATACAAAGGTGTTATTGATCCCCCAAAATGAATCTCCTTGACGATACCTTTCCAACGAGCTATCACACACCTAAAACGGAGATCGTATGCAAAAGTTACGACCCCGGGAAGTTGATGTACTCACTTACCCAAACGGGGCCCACATGACTGTTGGCGCTTCATCTCCTAGAGTTAGGTTTTTGGATGTCTAGAGTTTTTTCCATTCCGGTTTATTGTAAAAATTCCTTCAGAGCCTCATTTTAATCATCTTCTTGCGAATGCGAGTAGTCATCACATCTCTTCTTAGAGATAAGTTGTCACCATTCTAGCGAGTCTTTCACTCTGTATTTTTACAGTCTCTGTACATTTATTTCATTAATAGAAATCATGTATTACTGTATATMTTTGTTTATGGTTKCATCTCTGATACATTTCTATTATATTATTGAATATTTTCGATATCTCTATGCATTTATTTATTATATMTCTGCTCTCATTTCGTGAMGAAAATAATCTGGATCATCACTTGCATCTCTTCGAGGGACAAAAGGGACAGAGACCTTTGAGGTCCAAGTAGTTGAAGCTCAAGGAGACAGAGTTGTTGAACACTCTGGAGGAAGACCTCTACAAGGAGTGCACCAGGCCAACACTCAGACGAAGTGTCGAAGACAGGCAGTTGAAGGCCAGTCGAGCACAAGGAGTGTGCACGGAAGCGAATTGTTTCAAGTTCGTAAGCTCATGAGGAATAGTACCTTTGCGTACAAGGTTCCTGTAGAAAGAAGTAGAAAGACGAGACACTTCGAGGTCCAAGCCACAAACAAGCTTAAGAGAGGTAGTACGAAGCTGCACACAAAGCATAAGTGAACCAAGCTCAGAAGGAGGAGCGTTGGCAACCATTAGATCAACATCAAGAGGAAATATCTGGACCGTCAAATCCACGTCTAGACAGGAGGAACGAGCACAAGAGAAGATCATATCTAAGTCATCGTATATAAGCATGTGGATCAATATTCATTGATCTAGAGGTAATGTGCACGCACCTTGTTGGCCCTTGGTTATGGAAGGAAGCAAAGAACAAGGAAGGAAAGGTAAAAAGCGAGCTTCGCGAGAGACAGAGTAATTGTCACTGAGTCGAAGTGAGAAAAAGAGCAGGAAAGATGGAGCGAAGTGTGGAAAATAAAGTCATTGGACGAGGAGATCAGGGATGACAGATCAGCAAGAAAGAAGGATCGTGGACAACTCAGCAAGCAGAGAAATCCATCATTGGATGCTTTGGAGGACCGCGCAATGAAGAAGGAAAGACAGGTTGGCGAAGCCCGGAAAAAGCGGGTCAAGTTGACCTAGGGTTTTAGACACCTATGGTTTTGGTATCTAGGGTTTTGGAACCTAAGTTTCAACCTAAGGTTGACAGTGAGGGATTTTAATGTATAAATAAAGGTCAAGAGGACCTGGGGGGGTTGTTGGTCATTAAGTATTGGTATGATATTGTTTTTATAGCTCTATTGTGAAGGGATAAGATTGTATTGTGAAGGGATAAGATTGTATTGTGAGATCTTCAGCTGTGTGCGAAGGTCAAGTCCTGCAGCTGGGTGTACAAGAAGGGAGAGAAAGAGAGAGAAGAAAGAAGATAAGAATTGTATGCTTTGCCTTAATAAATCATAAGCACAGTTCTATGGGCGTGGCCCTAGAGAGAGGGTGAACCACGTACATTTGTGTCGTATGTGTGATTGATGCTTGGATCTTTGTCATTGTTATATTGTTATTTGCAGTCTTATGTTAGATCAGATCTATAGTTGTGTAGGATAGACCTGGTTGATAAGTGATATATGAATGTTGTATTGTTGTTGTGATAGATCCACTTGATATTCCCCTGGTTGTAGACATCCATGTCCTGTAACCCCCCTCTTAAGTTTCTTCAGGTGAGACTGCATCTGCTTCACTGGTGCTACCGAAAGGGCCAGTAGCTAGGGCTTGTTGGTGCGCTATTGGACTAAACCTCAGGTCTACCCCTGTGCCAACAAATGGTTCCATTGCCGGGACAGGAATCTGTGTAAGGGAATGTTAAGGTGGTTCCCATCGAAGACATAGGTTCATAAGTGGATAGAGGATCAAGAGAGGGACTTCGCTAAAGCCCAAAACAAGAACCTTAAGCTAAGCACTGAAGGTTGGCTGCAGAGACACATATTCACCTATATTCACGAATCTTCTTTGGAGGAATCCATCAGGAGCTATACGAGTGGTTAGCTAGGTTAGTCGATACCCAGTTCGAGATCAGATCTAGACCTCATGTGGTCTGGACGTCAGAGTTGATTAAGAAGGTTATGAGAGTCGACAACGTTGTATCAAGGGTTGTAGATCATTGGTTCGATAGTACCATTGGAGGGTATATCACTGAATTTTCTATTGACAGAACAGAATCATATAGCCAGGCCGAGAGATACTTCTTCAAAGGACCCAGAGGAAAAATTTTACAATTTTTGAAGCTAAGAATCAAGATGTTGTTGCATGAAAAGAACGTCTTGAAGATACAATAGATTGGTTGGATCCGAAAAGGCTAATGTTCAAGAATTTGGACAGTGACAGTGACACAGAAGCTGGACATATGCGCAGTGGTAAAGTATTTCGAGGGGTTCACCTTGAGAACCTGTTCAAGCAAAACTACAGAGACAAGGGTTTCTACAGTGCAAAAGAGGCAGATCTGACAGACGAAGAACATTCAGAACCCACCAGAGCAGAGGAAGAGGAAGTTGAATAAATTTTCCACAACGAGCCAGAGACATCAAGAACTGCGTCGACCACTGAAGTAAGTAATATCGATCCTCTGTTATTTCAGAAACGCTAAGTAATTAGAATATTCTGAATCACCGGAGTCTGTAGACTACTATTACTAGTAGTTCAGCATCTACTCATACATGAAACCTAGGCATCTCTATGGAAGACAAGATGAGTCTCCCTATATTTAAAGGAGATTGATCTGAAGATCCCGATCAGCATTGGTTCCTGTGCGAGGCCGTATGGAACATTAAAAATATTATCGATGAAGTTGTTAAAAGAAACTATTTTAGCACTACGTTGAGAGATCGCACGCTGAGCTGGTACATGAAGCTTGTCCAAGGACTTGTGCATCCTAAGCCACTAAATGAGATCAAGAACATGTTGGTTGTAGAGTTTAAAAAATCTAATTCAGAGTCATAGTGTATTACTGAGCTGAAGGAGATCAAACAGAACGTAGTCGAACCTGTTTGGGAGTTCGATCAGAGATTCAAGACCCTCACAGGTCGATTGACTTTTAAGATCCCAGATGAGTAGAACAAAGAATGGTTCATCGTTGCTCTTTTACCACACATCATATTTCCCCTGATGCAGCAGAATATTGCATTGCAGGCAGAATCTTTGGAGATCGCCATGAAGCTTGAATCAACACCTATGGGAGAATCTAGCTCAGGCATTAGCCAGATCTTGGTCCAGCTAACTAGTTTGTCTCTGCAGGTTGAGGATATGAAGAAGGACAAGGGGAAGGAAAAAAGAGAAGATATATGGTGTGTAAGATGCAGATACGAAGGTCGTGATAAAGAACATTGTCCCCTATTTCATGAATATTTGGCCTCAGAAGCGTTGAGCCCCTTGAAGCAAGTTAACCTGCCCTGGTGTGAAGTATGCAAAAAAGGACATCGCCCTGGTGAGTGCTACTATATGCATAAGTACGTTCAGACACCCACAAACTTGTACTGCACATTACGTAAGTCTGTAGGGAACGATGATAGATATTGTAGGGATTTTGACCTGATGCATGAAAGATCAAGAGACATATACAAGATCCAAGGCGAAGTACACAAGGAAGGAAACAATGCACGGTACAATTCTCCAGGAAGAGGAAGTTTTAATCCTCACGGTTGATACAGAGGATGAAGATGAGGAGGAGGTATGGGTCGAGGCCAAGGAAAAATAATTTGTTACAATTGTGCGCAGCCAGGACATTCAGCAAGGGACAGCTAGAACCCTTGCACAACCTGCAGTTATTGCAATTCCTTCAAGCATGTCATTGAAGACTGCCCTTTGTTGCTAGCTAAGCTTTAGGAAAGATGAGGACCTCAGTAAAACCCGCAAGTACAACCGATATATGTTGAACCCTGCAGAGCAGACCCTAGAGTTGTTGTTATCACTCGAGGAGGCGTTGCTACAGGAGAAGACAGAGTAGCCCAAGGAAAGACTGTAGACGACCATGGAGTCAGGAAAACTACAGCGAAGGCCCCAACTTTCGATTCTAAGAAAGAAATACAGATATTTGAGGAGGCAAGGAAAGAGTTCAAAAGAGATCAAGGGTCTTCATCAAAGAAACAACCAGAAATCAAAGAATATGGCATGCCTAAGGCGTTTGATCAGTCTACATCACCAACAGAAGGAAAAGAGGTAAGCAAACTCATGGAATTTATGTGCACTTGTGTTAAGTTGATTCAAGGTAAAAGCGTTGTACAAGAATTACAACATTTAATCAAGCAGTATGAGCTAGGAAAGATAGATTCCTTACTGAATAGGGCAGTGCACCAAATTGGGAAAAGGAGAAGGACAAATAAAGAATTACACCAGAATGCTCAAATAGGAGAATATGATATAGACTATGTGGTCCTCGACTTAGGGTCGGAGGTCAATGTCATGACGAAGAAAACCTGGGCACTGATGGGAAAACTAAAGTTGATATATTCCCCTATCAAGCTTAGAATGGCTAATCAGCAAGATGTCAGCCCATTTGGACGATTGGAGCATGTCCCTATGGACATCGATGGAGTTAGAACCTTTGCAGATTTTGAAGTAATTGAAATTGTTGATGACAACTTCCCTTATCCTGCATTATTAGGAGTTGATTGGGCCTTTGACAATTCTACTGTTGTTGATCTAAAAAAAAGGCGTATGACATTTGAAAGAGATGGCCATAGGGTCATTACACCTTTAGATATAGATGAGGGTCCTCGATACACAGAGCCTGTCAGAGAAGAATATCATGTGTATGAACTGGAAAACATCTACAAACTAACAGTCGGACAACAGGATTATATCAATCCTACGGCTGATGGGAATCTGAGCTGGCGAAGAAACACCACATGTTCATCAGACTCAGAAGAAGCACTGGAGAACTGGCAGAACCATATGTATGAAGTCTCTACCAGAAGATGTGCTAGACTAACCAGAGAGGTTCATTGGATCAGCACAACAATGAGTAACTTACCCACATTTGATGGGTTTAACCCTTTAGGAAACTTCTTATCAGAGTTTGAGACAAGTGTACCAACACAATAGAGGTTGTTGGCAATGGATGAGGCCATGAAAGCCACACCAGCAAGATGGTGGGGGACACACAAAGGAAACATCACAGACTGGACACAATGTCAAACTTTGATGATAGCGCGGTTCTCAGCACAAGTAGGAAGCTGCGAAGTGAGGTACATAGGTCGAAGTTTCCCAAAGGACATGTGTGAAGCTGTGAAGAGGCTTGGAGTGACATTCCTCGAGAACAATGGGTGCACAGATTCATTAACATGTTGGACACGATCCCCATCAACTGGTACCTTCAAGTGGAGTTGCGCCTCGTCACTTCAGATTGGGAAGGTATGATCCAAAATTTTGTAACCACCTTTTTGTTTGAAAGTGAATTTCCTTCAGTAGACCAAACATTACATATTGTGAGACAAAAATTATTTAAGGAGGCATCTAGCTTCCCTTTGGAGCAAGAAGAGGATGAATGGACTGCGCCATTCTAGATATTGCAAGGATGTTACAACATTAATGCCAATGAAGATAATGATCTGAGGAAGGTAAACATCATTGAGATAGAAGGACACAGAAATGTGGAAGGACCAGGAGTTGATTTGTCATTCATAGGACAGCTAACCAAAATAAATAGAGTCAATATTGGGATAGAGGAGACACCGAAGCTTGCCAATGTCAGAGATTATTGGGATGTTGCTACCATTGACAAGATTACAGAGTTATTGCACGAATATCAGGACTTGTTCTCGACCAATTTCACTGATATGAAGGGAATCAAAGGGCCTATGGGTGAGATGAGAATACCTTTGAAACTAGATGTGAATCCAGTCAAGCAAAGACCTTAAAGACTGAACCTGAAATACAAGGAAAAAGTGAAGATTGAGCTCGACAGAATGTTGGAAGCAGGGATTATTGAACCTGTCGAAGAGTCGGAGTGGATCAGCCCTATGGTGGTACAAGACAAGAAGATATGAAAAATCAGGATCTGTGTGGACCTCAGAAAGTTGAATGATGCCTGTCTACATGACCCTTTTCCTACACCATTCACAGATGAAGTGTTGGATAACGTGGGAGGCCAGGAAGTATATTCTTTTACAAATGGCTTTTCGGGATACCATTAGATCCACATTACCAAGGAGGACCGTCATAAGACTATGTTTTCCACAGAGTGGGGATCCTACCAATATAAAGTAATTCCATTTGGATTCAAGAATGCCCCAACCATCTTTTCCAGGGTGGTGGTCGAAGTGTTCAAAGAATTTTTGCATAAATTTTTAGAAGCATACTTTGATGACTGGATTGTTTTTAGTTTGTTGAAAAATCATATTGAATGTCTAAGGCTAATGTTGGAAAAATGCAGGCAATGTCAAATTTCTTTGAATTTGAAGAAATGCATCTTCTTCTCACCATTTGGAGTGTTATTAGTTCATATTGTATGCAAGCAGGGATTGTTGGTAGACCCATCTAAAATTGCAATTATAGTTGATTTTCCACCTCCTACTTCAGTCAAACAACTGCGCACTGCACTGGGCCATACTGGATATTATAGGAAATTTATCAAAGGATATGCCCAAATTACAGCACCAATGGAGAAGTTGTTGAACAAGGACTGCCAGTATGAGTGGATAGATGAATGTTAGTAGAGCTTCAACACACTGAAACAAAAAATGGTTACAGCGCCCATTCTAGTTTTTCCAGATTGGAGCAAAGAATTCCATGTGCATGTCGATGCATCTTCTATTGCATTAGGAGTAGTACTGGCACAACCTGGAGAATGAAACATTGATCATCCATTAGCATTTTCCAGCAGGAAGCTATCCATAGCTAAAGTTAATTACACCACTACAGAGAGAGAGGGACTAGCCATGGTGTATGCACTACAAAAGTTCTGCCACTACTTGTTGGGAGAACACTTTAAAATATTTACTGATCACTCTGCGCTGAAGTACCTAGTCAACAAGCCAGTGTTGGGGGGGAGAATATGTAGATGAATTATGTTGTTTCAAGAATATGATTTTGAGATCATAGTTAAGACAGGAAGAATGAACAAGGGCCCAGACCACTTATCAAGGTTGGAACATTTACCGGATGCATAGTTTCTCACCATTAGAAAGATTGATGACCACTTCACAGACATAGTCTAATTCCTATCAACAGGAATGGGTCCAAGTGCGTATACAATTCCTCAAAAGAAATAGATATTGGTGTGTGTTGCAGACTTTTCACTTATAGCTGGATAGCTATATAAAATGGGACTGGGTGAAATATTAAGGAGGTGTGTTATGGAGACAGAGCGACCACTGATCCTCGCAGAAGCTCATGAAGGCATCGTAGGAGGACATTATGCAGGGAAAGAAATTGGGATGAAGGTTCTGCGAGATGGCCTTTGGTGGCCTACGTTACACAAAGATACTAAAGAGTATGTCAGAGCATGTGATGTATGCTAGCAAATTGGAAAACCATCCCGAAGAGATGAAATGCCATTAGCACCGCAGATGACCCTACAAGCATTTGAAAAGTGGCCCATTGACTTCGTGGGACCTATAAACCCACCAGGAAAGCACACAGAAGCAAGGTACATTATTACTGCGATAGAATACTTAACTAGATGGGTCAAGGCCAGAACAATCAAGGACTGTAGTGCAACTACAGCTGTGCATTTTATATTCGATAACATAATAACCAAGTTTGGATGCCCTAAGATTCTTATGAGTGATCAAGGTACACACTTCATCAATAAGATAGTTCAAGCCCTAACTGAAGAATTTGCAGTCTGCCATCAGAAGAGTACACCTTACCATCCACAAGCAAACAGAACGGTTGAAGCATTCAACAAGATCTTAGAGACAGCATTGACAAATATTTGCAGCGTGAATAGGGATGACTGGGATTTAAGAGTACCAGCAGTACTCTGGGCCTATAGAACCACTTGCAAGAAATTAACAATGCAGACCCCCTTCAAGTTGGTTTATGGTCTCAAAGTTGTTGTCCCGATGGAATAATTAGTACCAAGCCTAAGAATTGTTGCATTTACATACATGGATGATACTGGTGTTGTTCGCGAGAGGCTTGCACAGTTGGTTGAACTAGAAGAAGACGGATTCATTGCAGGATTCCATCAGCAAGTTCAGAAGGAACGAGAAAAGGCCTATCATGACAGGAACATCAAGAAGAATACATTCAAGCAAGGTGATTTAGTACTGGTGTACGACAGTAAGTTTATCAAACACCCTGTGAAGTTCAAAACCCATTGGCTCGGACCATATGAGATTTCCTATGTTATAGAAGGAGGAGTTGTGCAGCTGAAGACATTGAAGGGAGACTGGAAGGAAGGATTGGTGAATGGGATTCGGCTGAAGTTTTACTATGATAACCAGCTTCCTCGCAGCTCTCAGTAAAAGCATGAGGAAAAGGGTCCAGGTACCAGGTGCAATTGAAACTGGGTACCAGACACAAAAAAGACAGTCTGCACAAGCATGGAAAGGAAGCATAAAGCAGAAAGAAAGGGTTGTGTTATGCAGTCCAAAGTCGAAGTAAAACAAGAGGATCAATTCTGAAGTGCCTCGAGACGAGTCACATGTGAGTGTTGGGGGCCTATTGGCCCTTGGTTATGGAAGGAAGCAAAGAACAAGGAAGGAAAGGTAAAAAGCGAGCTTCACGAGAGACAGAGTAACTGTCACTGAGTCGAAGTGAGAAAAAGAGCAGGAAAGATGGAGCGAAGTGTGGAAAAGCAAGCCATTGGACGAGGAGATCAGGGATGACAGATCAGTAAGAAAGAAGAATCGTGGACAACTCAGCAAAAAGAGAAATCCATCGTTGGATGATTTGGATCACCACGCAATGAAGAAGAAAAGATGGGCTAGCGAAGCCCGAAAAAAGTGAGTCAAGATTACCTAGGGTTTTGGTATCTAGGGTTTTGGCACCTAGATTTCAAACTAAGGTTGTCGATGAGGGATTGTAATGTATAAATAAAGGTTAAGAGGACCTGGGGGTGGTTGTTGGTCATTGAGTATTGGTATGATATTGTTGTTATAGATCTGTTGTGAAGGGAGAAGATTGTATTGTGAGATCTTCAGTTGTGTACGAAGGTCAAGTCCTGTAGCTAGGTGTGCAGGAAGGGGAGATAGAAGAAAGAAGATTTGCTAGCCAAGAGCGCAAATAAGAACTGTATGCTTTGCCTTAATAAATCTTAAGCATAGTTATGTGGACGTAGCCCTAGAAAGAGGGTGAACCACATATATTTGTGTCCTATCTGTGATTGATGCTTGGATCTCCGTCATTGTTATATTGTTATTTGCAGTCTTATGTTAGATCACATCTATAGTTGTGCAGGATAGACCTGGTTGATAAGTGATATATGAATGTTATATTGTTGTTGTGATAGATCCACTTGATATTCCCCTGGTTGTAGACATCCATGTCCTGCAACCCCCCTCTTAAGTTGCTTCACGGGTGTTGTTAAAAGAGCCAGTAGCTAGGGATTGTTGGTGCGCTCTTGGAGTGAACCTCGAGTCTACCCCTGTGCAAACACACCTTAACCATTTGAAGTCAAATAAGAGAGTAGACTTTGTGAAGTCCCAAGTTCCAAAATCATCGAGATCATCCATCGTAGGACACGTGGAAATTGTTCAGCATTTTGCTGACTCGCGGGCTGGAAAGGTCAAAAGGGAAGAATTCTATGAATTTTCAAGGCCCAAGTTCATGACTTTATAGTGGTCGTCAGATCCAGAGGAGCGCAATATATTGATTTGGTGCTCCGAAATATCAATATTTTGGGAGAAGGGGAGAAAATCACTTTGCAAACCCCTGATACGCGAAATCTCGACGCGCTCGGGAGATGGACCCCAAGTCGCAGCTAAAGTTCACATCAGGAAGAATTTAAAGGAGGAGCTAGCTAGTGCTAGGCCCCTATCATGATTTCGAAGATCGTAGGAGTCAGGGTGTCTTGCACCAGAAGTCCCAAAATCATGAAACAAGAAGTGCCTTTTGGTTAGGCTTGTGGTCACAAGTAGTGGTCACGTGGAGGGGAAGCTCACATCTGGTGCTTGTGCATGCGGGCTGAGTTTCGCATTTGGACCTGTGGATATTGGTTGTGGAGATTCCAGCATGAAATCAAAGAGTTTCTTCAAGCTTAGATCTCAGAGAATGATCCTTGACCGGGAGGTCGGCGGACCCTGCCAAGGTGGGGGGTCTGTGTCATGTGGTATCAGAGCTGGTTTTTTGTCTATATATTTCAGGCGAAGGAGGTAAAGGAGATATTTCGATACCATCAGTAGTATTAAAATTTTAATACATGGTGTTGATGCTCTGTGGAGATCTGTTTGCATGTAGGAATCAGACAATTGATATCCAGGTGGGTTGTAGGATAAGCTAGGAATGCTCTCGATTGTAGAGTGAACAACAGACTTGACAGGAAGGCAGGTAGAAGAAGAGGATGGCTACTAAAGGCCATGAACATGGTCCAAGAGAAGACTTCCAGCAGAAAATCAAGGCTGAGATAAACAAAGAGCTCAGCGAGATGAGAGAACGAATGTAGAAGCTTGCATTTAAAATGCAACAAGATGCTAAAGTGCATTGGGTGTATGAATGGCCCATGAAGAAGAAGGTGAAGTGGCCCATTCATAAATTGTTGGCCAGAGGACAGCAAAGGTTGTTGAGTATGTGGCTAAGGCATGTTAAAATCCTTAGAGGTGAGGAGGAGATGGTTCATATCTATGAACCAAAGATAGGAAGACATCTCAGTGATGATGAGGAGAAGAGATCAGAGAAGGGTTTTAGAAACTACCAGGTGAGTAGTGAGGAACTTTCAAGTTTCCTAGAGGGCGATGAGAAGATGTCAATGATTGATCTCAAAGACTTCCAAGTGGGCAATGGACAAATCCTAGATTGTCAGGTGGGAAATGAGATGGGATCATTGGAGGATCTCATAGACTACCAAGAGGGCGGGGAAGAAATCCCAAATTGCCAAGTGGGCAAGTGAGAGGAGATAAGACTATCTAATAGTCTCATGAACTAAGAGGTGAGTTCATATCAGCAAGGACAGCTGATGGATGAAGATCAAAAGTGTATTTTGATCATTGGGGGAATTCGGATATTCCTACCAAACAACCCAGTTGAGGCCAGAGCATGTGTTGAAAATGCAACAACAGAAGAAGGACAACCAGCAATGACTTTCATAGAGGAAGAATAAATGTAGCAGACATGAGAATCTACCCCAATAGAACAAGAGCATGCAGATAAGGTGCTCACTCCATGGGAGAAGGAGTTAGAGATGTTGGAGGATTGGTTGGAAAATATAGAACCAATAGATGACTGCCATGAGCAGACAGTCATGCAGATTTTGGGAGAAGGGCATTCGACAGAACTGCTCAGAAATTTTGTCTAGGAAGTTGAACAGATGATGATTGCAGCGTCGAGGCATGTAGTAGAAGATGGAGCATACCAGCCCGAGGAGAAGTTGGAAGAAGCTATATATATTCCAGTAGGAGAGCTGACAATCAAGCTATCAGAGGAGGAAGCTGAGTAGCAGCTCAGTGATGAGACTACAGAACTGAAGTCTGCAGCAAGGTGGCAAGCTAAGGCCATGAGAGATGGAGAAAATCACAAGCGGGATCAAGTTGATCTGCCCATCAACGAGGAGGGAGTGTAGCGGAGAAGACTGCATAAAGAGAGCCAACCATTGGAACAACTGGATAGGGAGATAGAAGAAATAAGGAGGTTGATGTTGAGGCTAGCTCAAGAAGCAGTCAACAAAGTTAAGCTGAGCAGAAGGGAGCCTGCCATAGCAGTAGGGAAGAAGAAGCAGCAGAGGCTTATCAATGGAGCAGATGGACAGCTCCAAAGAACAGTTAGGGATCCAAGTGGATTTCAACAGAGTTGGGAAGCTCATGAGTAGGAGCTCATGAATTTTTCACAGCAGTGGAGTATGATGCAGGAGCATCACTCCAACCTAGCAAGGTGCCAGCTAGACAGCACATTCAGTGCACATTCAAGGAAGGGAGAGGCGCCATCCCTCTCATTTTAAAATTTTTAATTGTAATTAAATATTTGTAAGGCTGGAAGAGACAAATCATTGCATTTGTACAGGTTGTAGATAGAGTCGCCTTTAATGGTTGACAGGAGAATAACATCTAGATATTTTTCGGACTAGACAGCCATTGAATGTAATTCAATGTAAATTAATAAGAGTAGGTAGCTTGGAGGGAAGAGCTCGAGGATCCTCTCTTTTGTAAAAATATCTTTGAATCTAGATTCATTTTGAAGGCAGATGAGATTATGATACGCGGAGAGGGAGAGAGAGCTAAGACTCAGTTGCAATCCAAAAGCTTGTACACATTGTAAATTTCAGATATTCAGATTAATATAAAGAGAAGCAGTTTTTCCTGTCTATGATTATGTGTGTTGCATATATTTCATGAATATCAATTGTGTATGTTTATTTTATGTGTGAATGTTGTAGATGTATGTTAGATTTCATCTACAGGTGATAGATAGATTTTCCTATTTGTTCAGAGTTGTTGATTTTAGTCTGGGTTCTTTGTGGCTCAATGCAAGGAGTTGCATGACAAAGTGTTGAGGACTGTGTGAGCCAGTGCAAAGAGTGCACATTTGAGTTTTGTGTTGAATTCATGCAAGAACATGCCAGGAAGGTGCACAAGAGAATTCATAGACTCAAGAAGAAGCCTCAGAGTTACTGAATACTCTGGAGGTCAAGATTGTGCAAAGGAAGGCACAGAGAGACAGAATCACTGAGGATTCTGTGAAGATCTACCAGGAGGGCATCGAGCGAGTGAAAAGAGTGCACAAGAAGAACTCTATTTCGAGTTCAGAGATAAGGGAAGTTTCCAGGAGGAAGACACTTACAGAGTTGTTGAATACTTTGGAAGCTTAGCAAGGAGTGCTTGAGTGGAAGTTGCCAAGAGGGCGCTTGCATATCTTCGAGGGACAGAAGGGATAGAGACCTTTGAGGTCTAAGCAGTTGAAGCTCAAGGAGACAGAGTTGTTGAACACTCTAGAGNTAAGCTAGGAATGCTCTCGATTGTAGAGTGAACAACAGACTTGACAGGAAGGCAGGTAGAAGAAGAGGATGGCTACTAAAGGCCATGAACATGGTCCAAGAGAAGACTTCCAGCATAAAATCAAGGCTGAGATAAACAAAGAGCTCAGCGAGATGAGAGAACGAATGTAGAAGCTTGCACTTAAAATGCAACAAGATGCTAAAGTGCATTGGGTGTATGAATGGCCCATGAAGAAGAAGGTGAAGTGGCCCATTCATAAATTATTGGCCAGAGGACAGCAAAGGTTGTTGAGTACGTGGATAAGGCATGTTAAAATCCTTAGAGGTGAGGAGAAGATGGTTCATATCTATGAACCAAAGATAGGAAGACATCTCAGTGATGATGAGGAGAAGAGATCAGAGAAGGGTTTTAGAAACTACCAGGTGAGCAGTGAGGAACTTTCAAGTTGCCTAGAGGGCAATGAGAAGATGTCAATGATTGATCTCAAAGACTGCCAAGTGGGCAATGGACAAATCCTAGATTGTCGGGTGGGAAATGAGATGGGATCATTGGAGGATCTCATAGACTACCAAGAGGGCGGGGAAGAAATCCCAAATTGCCAAGTGGGCAAGTGAGAGGAGATAACACTGTCTAATAGTCTCATGAACTAAGAGGTGAGTTCATATCAGCAAGGACAGCTGATGGATGAAGATCAGAAGTGTATTCTAATCATTGGGGGAATTCGGATATTCCTACCAAACAACCCAATTGAGGCCAGAGCATGTGTTGCAAATGCAACAACAGAAGAAGGACAACCAGCAGTGACTTTCATAGAGGAAGAATAAATGTAGCAGACATGAGAATCTACCCCAACAGAATAAGAGCATGCAGATAAGGTGCTCACTCCATGGGAGAAGGAGTTAGAGATGTTGGAGGATTGGTTGGAAAATCCAGAACCAGTAGATGACTGCCATGAGCAGACAGTCATGCAAATTTTGGGAGAAGGGCATTCGACAGAACTGCTCAGAAATTTTGTCTAGGAAGTTGAACAGATGATGATTGCAGCGTCGAGGCATGTAGTAGAAGATGGAGCATACCAGCCCGAGGAGAAGTTGGAAGAAGCTATATATATTCCAGTAGGAGAGCTGACAATCAAGCTATCAGAGGAGGAAGCTGAGTAGCAGCTCAGTGATGAGACTACAGAACTGAAGTCTGCAGCAAGGTGGCAAGCTAAGGCCATGAGAGATGGAGAAAATCACAAGCGGGATCAAGTTGATCTGCCCATCAACGAGGAGGGAGTGTAGCGGAGAAGACTGCATAAAGAGAGCCAACCATTGGAACAACTGGATAGGGAGATAGAAGAAATAAGGAGGTTGATGTTGAGGCTAGCTCAAGAAGCAGTCAACAAAGTTAAGCTGAGCAGAAGGGAGCCTGCCATAGCAGTAGGGAAGAAGAAGCAGCAGAGGCTTATCAATGGAGCAGATGGACAGCTCCAAAGAACAGTTAGGGATCCAAGTGGATTTCAACAGAGTTGGGAAGCTCATGAGTAGGAGCTCATGAATTTTTCACAGCAGTGGAGTATGATGCAGGAGCATCACTCCAACCTAGCAAGGTGCCAGCTAGACAGCACATTCAGTGCACATTCAAGGAAGGGAGAGGCGCCATCCCTCTCATTTTAAAATTTTTAATTGTAATTAAATATTTGTAAGGCTGGAAGAGACAAATCATTGCATTTGTACAGGTTGTAGATAGAGTCGCCTTTAATGGTTGACAGGAGAATAACATCTAGATATTTTTCGGACTAGACAGCCATTGAATGTAATTCAATGTAAATTAATAAGAGTAGGTAGCTTGGAGGGAAGAGCTCGAGGATCCTCTCTTTTGTAAAAATATCTTTGAATCTAGATTCATTTTGAAGGCAGATGAGATTATGATACGCGGAGAGGGAGAGAGAGCTAAGACTCAGTTGCAATCCAAAAGCTTGTACACATTGTAAATTTCAGATATTCAGATTAATATAAAGAGAAGCAGTTTTTCCTGTCTATGATTATGTGTGTTGCATATATTTCATGAATATCAATTGTGTATGTTTATTTTATGTGTGAATGTTGTAGATGTATGTTAGATTTCATCTACAGGTGATAGATAGATTTTCCTATTTGTTCAGAGTTGTTGATTTTAGTCTGGGTTCTTTGTGGCTCAATGCAAGGAGTTGCATGACAAAGTGTTGAGGACTGTGTGAGCCAGTGCAAAGAGTGCACATTTGAGTTTTGTGTTGAATTCATGCAAGAACATGCCAGGAAGGTGCACAAGAGAATTCATAGACTCAAGAAGAAGCCTCAGAGTTACTGAATACTCTGGAGGTCAAGATTGTGCAAAGGAAGGCACAGAGAGACAGAATCACTGAGGATTCTGTGAAGATCTACCAGGAGGGCATCGAGCGAGTGAAAAGAGTGCACAAGAAGAACTCTATTTCGAGTTCAGAGATAAGGGAAGTTTCCAGGAGGAAGACACTTACAGAGTTGTTGAATACTTTGGAAGCTTAGCAAGGAGTGCTTGAGTGGAAGTTGCCAAGAGGGCGCTTGCATATCTTCGAGGGACAGAAGGGATAGAGACCTTTGAGGTCTAAGCAGTTGAAGCTCAAGGAGACAGAGTTGTTGAACACTCTAGAGAAAGACCTGTGCAACGAGTGCACCAGGCCAACACTTAGACGAAGTGTTGAAGACAACCAGTTGAAGGTCGGTCGAGCATAAGGAGTGTGTAGGGAAGTGAATTGTTTCAAGTTCATAAGATCAAGAGTAATAATACCTTTGTGTAAAAGGTTCATGTACAAAGAAGCAAAAGGCCGAGACACTTCAAGTTCCAAGCTACAGACAAGCTCAAGAAAGGTAGCATGAAGTTGCACATAGAGCGCAAGTGAACTAGGCTCAGGAGGAAGAGCATCGGCATCCAATAGATCAATAGCAAGAGGAAATATCTAGATCGTCGAATCCATGTCTAGACAGAAGGAACGAGCACAGGAGAAGATCATATCTAAGTCGTTTGATCTGAGCATGTGGATCAACAGTCGTTGATCTAGAGGTAAGATGCATGCACCTTAACCATTTGAAGGTAAACAAGAGAGTGGACTTTGTGAAGTCCCAAGTTCCGAAATCATTGAGACCGTCCATTGTCAGAGGACAGGTGGCAGCAATTCAGCATTTCGCTGACTCACACGGTGGAAAGGTCAAAAGGGAAGAATTGTAGGCATTCGTGAGGCCCGAGTTTGCGACTTGGTAGTGGTTGTCAAATCCAGAGGAGTGTGATTCATTGATTTGGTGCTCCAAAATATCATCATTTTGGGAGAAGGGGAGAAAATCAATTCGCAAACCCCCGATACGCGAAATCCCAATGCACTTGGGAGCTGGAGGTCACATCAGGAATAAGTTTAGGGAGGATCTAGCTAGTGATATGCCCCTGTCGGGATTTCAGAGATCGGAGGAGTCAGGGTGACTTGCAGCAAAAGTCTTGAAATCGTGAAACGCGAAGTGCCTTTTGGTTAGGCTTGTGGTCACAAGTAGTGGTCACGTGGAGGGGAATCTCACGTCTAGTGCGTGTGTGCACAGGCTGAGTTTCACATTTGGACTTTTGGATATTGGTTGTGGAGATTCCAGTAGAGAATCGAAGAGCTTCTTCAAGCTCAGAGATCAGAGAACGATCCTTGACCAGGAGGTCGGCGGACCCTACCAACATAGGGGGTCTGCATCAAGCAACAAAAACTGATGAAAAAGATGATGACCCAAAGTTATCAAACTTTTACAACGTGGTAATATCATCAATAGTTCTAGTTGCAAGAACATGCTTAGGATCTTTTAGATCCTTGATTACAACTTGGTGAGGTGAAAACTCTATAGTTTTACGTTCACCTAAATGACTGATTTGATATACTAATAGAAGGTTAAAAGACAGAATTGGAACACATAATACATCATTGAAATGACCATTTTCTACTGGAAATGTTCCATATCCTTCAACACTAATAGATCTATCATCACTAACAAATATTTTATTGGTGTTAGATTCATTTAGAGCATAAAATATGTCTCTATCCTTAGCCATATGATAAGATGCTCCGGAATCAATAAGCCACTCATCAGAAGAAGAAGTAGAAGTTGTATTGAAGGAGAAACCAGAAGTAGAAAGTGGATGTCCATGAGAAGAAGAATAATAAGTAGAATCAATATTGATGTTGTGTTTCTTCATCGTTTCTTCCAAAGATGCCATATTCTTGAAACATTTGGACTCATCATGACCATATTTATCACAAAAGTTGCAATGTTTGTTAGTATTCTTACTTTTATATTTTTCTCCTTTATCACCATTAGGAGCGGAAGTTGTCTGAGTGGGTTTGGGAGCCTTGTATTTCTTGTTGTTGTGGCAAGGATGTTGCTTCTTGTAATTCTTGGGTTTATCTTTCTGATGGACAACTAAGGCTTTGTTGGAGGTACCTACAGTGTTGATCACTCCAAGTTGTACAAGCTTATCTTTCTCTCTAATTAAAGCATCACAAAAGTTCTCAAGACTGGGTTTTTGATAAGTTGTCCCTTGAGCCTCTTGCATGGAAAAAAAGGTAGATACAAACACATAATATGCACTACATGTTGGAAGATTGGTTTTTGTCATTGATGTCAACCTAGTCATGGGTTTTGGAAAGGAAGATTGATAAAGGTATTTGGACATGAAGGACAATGCACATGCATATACAACACCCATGAATGGATAGTATACATCATGTTGTTTCCGGTGGTATGTGGCATGTCACGTGGATCNATTTTGGGAGAAGGGCATTCGACAGAACTGCTCAGAAATTTTGTCTAGGAAGTTGAACAGATGATGATTGCAGCGTCGAGGCATGTAGTAGAAGATGGAGCATACCAGCCCGAGGAGAAGTTGGAAGAAGCTATATATATTCCAGTAGGAGAGCTGACAATCAAGCTATCAGAGGAGGAAGCTGAGTAGCAGCTCAGTGATGAGACTACAGAACTGAAGTCTGCAGCAAGGTGGCAAGCTAAGGCCATGAGAGATGGAGAAAATCACAAGCGGGATCAAGTTGATCTGCCCATCAACGAGGAGGGAGTGTAGCGGAGAAGACTGCATAAAGAGAGCCAACCATTGGAACAACTGGATAGGGAGATAGAAGAAATAAGGAGGTTGATGTTGAGGCTAGCTCAAGAAGCAGTCAACAAAGTTAAGCTGAGCAGAAGGGAGCCTGCCATAGCAGTAGGGAAGAAGAAGCAGCAGAGGCTTATCAATGGAGCAGATGGACAGCTCCAAAG
This sequence comes from Picea glauca, assembly GCA_000966675.3. Taxonomy (NCBI): domain Eukaryota; kingdom Viridiplantae; phylum Streptophyta; class Pinopsida; order Pinales; family Pinaceae; genus Picea; species Picea glauca. The sequence goes on from JZKD02S1966984.1 coordinate 25,339, forward strand.
AACAGTTAGGGATCCAAGTGGATTTCAACAGAGTTGGGAAGCTCATGAGTAGGAGCTCATGAATTTTTCACAGCAGTGGAGTATGATGCAGGAGCATCACTCCAACCTAGCAAGGTGCCAGCTAGACAGCACATTCAGTGCACATTCAAGGAAGGGAGAGGCGCCATCCCTCTCATTTTAAAATTTTTAATTGTAATTAAATATTTGTAAGGCTGGAAGAGACAAATCATTGCATTTGTACAGGTTGTAGATAGAGTCGCCTTTAATGGTTGACAGGAGAATAACATCTAGATATTTTTCGGACTAGACAGCCATTGAATGTAATTCAATGTAAATTAATAAGAGTAGGTAGCTTGGAGGGAAGAGCTCGAGGATCCTCTCTTTTGTAAAAATATCTTTGAATCTAGATTCATTTTGAAGGCAGATGAGATTATGATACGCGGAGAGGGAGAGAGAGCTAAGACTCAGTTGCAATCCAAAAGCTTGTACACATTGTAAATTTCAGATATTCAGATTAATATAAAGAGAAGCAGTTTTTCCTGTCTATGATTATGTGTGTTGCATATATTTCATGAATATCAATTGTGTATGTTTATTTTATGTGTGAATGTTGTAGATGTATGTTAGATTTCATCTACAGGTGATAGATAGATTTTCCTATTTGTTCAGAGTTGTTGATTTTAGTCTGGGTTCTTTGTGGCTCAATGCAAGGAGTTGCATGACAAAGTGTTGAGGACTGTGTGAGCCAGTGCAAAGAGTGCACATTTGAGTTTTGTGTTGAATTCATGCAAGAACATGCCAGGAAGGTGCACAAGAGAATTCATAGACTCAAGAAGAAGCCTCAGAGTTACTGAATACTCTGGAGGTCAAGATTGTGCAAAGGAAGGCACAGAGAGACAGAATCACTGAGGATTCTGTGAAGATCTACCAGGAGGGCATCGAGCGAGTGAAAAGAGTGCACAAGAAGAACTCTATTTCGAGTTCAGAGATAAGGGAAGTTTCCAGGAGGAAGACACTTACAGAGTTGTTGAATACTTTGGAAGCTTAGCAAGGAGTGCTTGAGTGGAAGTTGCCAAGAGGGCGCTTGCATATCTTCGAGGGACAGAAGGGATAGAGACCTTTGAGGTCTAAGCAGTTGAAGCTCAAGGAGACAGAGTTGTTGAACACTCTAGAGGAAGACCTGTGCAACGAGTGCACCAGGCCAACACTTAGACGAAGTGTTGAAGACAGCCAGTTGAAGGTCGGTCGAGCATAAGGAGTGTGTAGGGAAGTGAATTGTTTCAAGTTCATAAGCTCAAGAGTAATAATACCTTTGTGTAAAAGGTTCATGTACAAAGAAGCAAAAGGCCGAGACACTTCAAGTTCCAAGCACAGACAAGCTCAAGAAAGGTAGCACGAAGTTGCACATAGAGCGCAAGTGAACTAGGCTCAAGAGGAAGAGCATCGACATCCAATAGATCAGTAGCAAGAGGAAATATCTAGATCGTCGAATCCATGTCTAGACAGGAGGTACGAGCGCAGGAGAAGATCAGATATAAGCCGTTTGATCTGAGCACATGGATCAACAGTCGTTGATCTAGAGGTAAGATGCATGCATCTTAACCATTTGAAGGTAAACAAGAGAGTGGACTTTGTGAAGTCCCAAGTTCCGAAATCATCAGGACCGTCCATTGTCAAAGGACAGGTGGCAGTAATTCAGCATTTCGCTGACTCACACGGTGGAAAGGTCAAAAGGGAAGAATTGTAGGCATTCGTGAGGCCCGAGTTTGCGACTTGGTAGTGGTTTTCAAATCCAGAGGAGTGTGATTCATTGATTTGGTGCTCCAAAATATCATCATTTTGGGAGAAGGGGAGAAAATCAATTCGCAAACCCCCGATACGCGAAATCCCAATGCACTTGGGAGCTGGAGGTCACATCAGGAATAAGTTTAGGGAGGATCTAGCTAGTGCTATGCCCCTGTCGGGATTTCAGAGATCGGAGGAGTCGGGGTGACTTGCAGCAAAAGTCTTGAAATCGTGAAACGTGAAGTGCCTTTTGGTTAGGCTTGTGGTCACAAGTAGTGGTCACGTGGAGGGGAATCTCATGTCTGGTGCGTGTGTGCACGGGCTGAGTTTCACATTTGGACTTTTGGATATTGGTTGTGAAGATTCCACCAGAGAATCGAAGAGCTGCTTCAAGCTCAGAGATCAGAGAACGATCCTTGACCAGGAGGTCGGCGGACCCTGCCGACATAGGGGGTCTGCATCAAGCAACAAAAACTGATGAAAAAGATGATGACCCAAAGTTATCAAACTTTTACAACGTGGTAATATCATCAACAGTTCTAGTTGCAAGAACATGCTTAGGATCTTTTAGATCCTTGATTACAACTTGGTGAGGTGAAAACTCTATAGTTTTACCTTCACCTAAATGACTGATTTGATATACTAATCGAAGGTTAAAAGACAGAATTGGAACACATAATACATCATTGAAATGACCATTTTCTACTGGAAATGTTCCATATCCTTCAACACTAATAGATCTATCATCACCAACAAATATTTTATTGGTGTTAGATTCATTTAGAGCATAAAATATGTCTCTATCCTTAGCCATATGATAAGATGCTCCGGAATCAATAAGCCACTCATCAGAAGAAGAAGTAGAATTTGTATTGAAGGAGAAACCAGAAGTAGAAAGTGGATGTCCATGAGAAGAAGAATAATAAGTAGAATCAATATTGATGTTGTGTTTCTTCATCGTTGCTTCCAAAGATGCCATATTCTTGAAACATTTGGACTCATCATGACCATATTTATCACAAAAGTTGCAATGTTTGTCAGTATTCTTACTTTTATATTTTTCTCCTTTATCACCATTAGGAGCGGAAGTTGTCTGAGTGGGTTTGGGACCCTTGTATTTCTTGTTGTTGTGGAAAGGATGTTGCTTCTTGGAATTCTTGGGTTTATCTTTCTGATGGACAACTAAGGCTTTGTTGGAGGTACCTACAGTGTTGATCACTCCAAGTTGTACAAACTTATCTTTCTCTCTAATTAAAGCATCACAAAAGTTCTCAAGACTGGGTTTTTGATAAGTTGTCCCTTGATCCTCTTGCATGGAAAAAAAGGTAGATACAAACACATAATATGCACTACATGTTGGAAGATTGGTTGTTGTCATTGATGTCAACCTAGTCATGGGTTTTGGAAAGGAAGATTGATAAAGGTGTTTGGACATGAAGGACAATGCACATGCATATACAACACCCATGAATGGATAGTATACATCATGTTGTTTTTGGTGGTATGTGGCATGTCACATGGATCCTCATGGTTGAGGAGAA
>JZKD02S1966995.1:0-12201 GCA_000966675.3 Picea glauca
GAGGTGAATTCTCCTCCATTATCCGATCTTAAGCATTTGATTCTTGAATCCATCTCATTTTCAACCATTTCCTTATAGATCTTGAAGTTTTCAAAAGCTTCTGACTTGTTCTTAATAAAGAAAACTGTAGTCATTCTCGTACAATCATCAACTAATAACATAAACTATCTCTCACCTTTTAAGAATTTTTTTGTAGTTGGTCCAACTAGATCAGTATGTACAATTTCTATTGGTTTTTTTGTTGAATATTCCTTTGATTTGAACCTGGTCTTTGTTTGCTTCCCTTGTTGGCAATGCTTGCATAAAATGTTGGTTGGTTTTGTGATCAGGGGTATTTCTTTGACTGCTTCTCTTTTGGTGACTTTGACAAAGTTATCAAAATTCATGTGACCCATTCTTCTGTTCCATAGCCAACTTTCATCTTCCTTTCCTAGACAACACTTTTCATTTCCAATTTCACTTAACACATATATTTTGCTTGAAGTTCTTGCAGCTGTAGCGACCAATTTCCCTGAACCTTCTTTTCTTATCTCACAATTTTGTGAATCAAAAGTAAATTTATGACCTTGGTCATGCATTTGACTCACACTTAAAGATTATGTTTCATATCTTCTACTAGTAGAACATTTTCTTCCTTTTCATTCTTGTTCCCAATTTGGACTGTGCAATTTCCAATGTTTTTGGATGAATCATCATTTCCGAAGGAGTCTAATCCATATCTTTCCTTTTGTAATGTAAGAAACTTGTTTGTATCACCTGTCATGTGTTTTGAACATCCACTATCAACATACCAACCATGTTTCTTATGTTTATTTTGTAGAGCGACTGTGCATTCTTCATTGCTATACTAATTTTGCTTTCTTATCCATATCATTTTCTGAGGTTCTTGTTTGTGACTCTATTGAGGTTCTTTAGGAGGGACTGTCATTCTACAATTTTTTGCCATGTGTCCAAAATTGTTACATTTGTAACATTCCACTTCAGTGCTCAAAGATTCAAACCTGTTGTAACTTCTTATCTGTGTTTCACTAGGTATTATTGAATAACCCCTTTGTGTATGACTCTCAAAGTAGTTATTGTTCATGTTGTTAGCTCTACAATTTACAACTTTATGTCCAAAATTATTACATGCATATCATAAACCAAAAAATATAGTTTCATACCTGGTTGTTGAAGATCTTATGAAAGGAGGCGCTCTTATGAATCCTTCTTCTTCTTGAGGCCTATCTATCTATTGTTGATTCTAAAATTTGAATCTTCTCGGTGGTGCAGTGTCCCTGTAATATTCCTTATATATTTTTTTATCCCCTTTGATTGTTTCTACAAAGCTTTTTGGATTTGTTTCTTGCTCTGTTGTTTTGGAGCTTGATCCCTTTTCCGTCTGATTGTATCCAAGTCTAGACTTGTCAAGATGAGATTTTTTACTGCTAATAATGCCATCCAGAAATTTTGAGCTATTCTGCATATTTTTCTTTTGAATATCCTTTCATAGTGTGACAATCTCTGCTTCTAGGTTTCCAATGATCCTATCCTTTCCTTCTAACTATTCTTTGAGTTCTTCTTCAATTCTTTATCGTCTTCTATTTGAACCTTCAATTTTGTGATCATTTGTTCTAGTTCTTGAGTGTCTTTTTTCTTATCTAGTTATGCTTGTAGTTTCTTGTTTTTCTTCTTTTCTCTTCTGATAACTTCTATGACACTCATTAATTCTTCTCGAAATTCAACTTCTGCCTCTTCAATTTTTTCTTCATATGCTTCTTCATATTTTTATTCAAAGTCTTCTTTATCAGTGTCTTCTACTGCCATGAATAAAAATCTCCCCGTTTCACTGTCACTAACTTCATCTTCATCTGATGATGAGATGTCTTCTTTGGTGCAAAATATTTTCTTGAAAACTTTATTTGTAGTTCTTTTAGCTTTATATGTTTGTCTACCTTTTCAGTAACCTTTATAATTTCTCTTTTTCTTATGAGGAAAATTGTTAGCAAAATGACCAATACCATCAAAATTAAAACAAATTAAAGGAAGCTTACCAATATACCTACCGTTGGTTCCCTTGTTCAGTATTTTGAAGAAGTTGGCCACTTCTTCTGAGATGTCCCTTCTTCTTCTATATTCTTCTTGTTCCTTTTTCTTTTTCTTTGATCTTTTGGATGCTTTGATGGCTGTTTCTTTTACATCTAGATTTTCCTTTTCAGTTATCATCTCATATGACGTGAATATTCCATGCAGTTCATCCACCATTATTGAGTTTAGATCTGATATTTCTTCTAGTGCTGATATCTTAGGGTTGAATCTCATAGGAAGAGATCTTAGTACCTTTTGAACAATTACAAATTCTTCGATTTCTTCTCCCAATCCTATGATTGCATTCACTATTTCATCGACTCGTAAGAAGTAGGCTGTGATATATTCATCTTCCTTCATTTATATTTGTTCAAACTAACCTCTGTAAGTTTCAAGCTTTACTACTTTGACTTTTGAATCTCCTTCATAAATATTTCGAAGCTTGTCCCAAATCTCTTTAGAAGATTTACAATGTGCAACTTTGGTGAATACCGTATCACTGAGACCATTCAAGAGTGCATTTTTGGCTTTGGAATTATTCTCACCGAGTTTCATTTCTTTGTGATTTGTTGGTGGAACTGTTGGCATCGTGTATCCATCTACAATTGATTGTCAAACTTGAAATCCTTGTGCCTGTATGTATGTATTCATCCTTATGCTCCAAAAAGAATACTTATGTCCATCAAACCATGGTATTCCATTTTTATACGAGTTGGTACTCTCCATGATCTACCTTTCAGTGGTTAAACTGATTTCTGAAGGAACCTGCTCTGAAACCAATTGTTGGATTACTGAGAGGGGGGTTGAATCAATAATAATGTAATTATAGTTTTTTTTCTTCAATTTTTATATCAATGTAGAATTATTATCCAATAATGAGCAGTAAGAAATAAAAAATCACATACATACACACTATTCTAGTGTTTTATGTGGAAACCCAAATCGGGAGAAAACCACAAAATGATTTTTCTTATATGTCTTGAAGAATTACATTCATTGTCAGCACCAACTTCCATGGTTTTCTAGCTACAACTGGAAGGAGGCTCCAACCCCCTACTTTCTTAGGATAAAACCCGAGGGAAGCTCCAACTCCCCAATTCTTTGGCTACAACCAAAAGGAGGCTACAACCCCCTATGTTCTCCGGCTACAACCGAAAGGTGGCTACAACAACCTGTCCTTGCCCCATCCTGCCACCTTGAAGTAGAAGTAAAATGATGGAACCACTGTCACACTATCATTGTGATATATATTTCTATAAATCTGTACCAATAAATCTGAACCATGCATCAACCATGCATCAACCAGTACCTCAACCTATAATCAACCTGTAACATAAACAAGTGCATCAACCATGCACCAACCTATACCAAACAACCTGCAATCAACCTGTACCATAAACAAGTGCATCGAACCATGTACCAAGTATGTACCAATCATGTGTCAACTACTCATCAACCAACATCATCAACTATACACCTCATGTATGTGCCAACTCATCAACTACTTGTCTCAACCATGTACTCAACATGTAACTCAACCAAAATCCCTCATAAATTTCATCATCCAAATATGATTTATAGCCTTGTAATAGACCTATTTTATATGATCACATTCCTACAAACCTTCCTTAACTTTAACAACAATAGACTAGCATTTTCATCAAAATTTTCTTTAGTCTCACATGCCTAGTTTTGGATTAGTCAACAACCCTAACTTGAAGTAATCATAACTTTGTACCTGTAATGTATAAAGATATGAAACTAATACACAATGTTACTCAATGTGTTTTATGCAATACCTCCAAGTTTCACTACTTGGAACCTCTCAGAAAAGGAGATATAGAAAAAATGGCATACCTTGCTGAATTCTGGCTTATTCTAGAGAGTGAACTTGTAGAGCGTTCCCCGCACGAAATGTTTTCAGAATTGATATAAAACTATTACAAAACATAATAAATATTGTTTCCTAACGAACACATTTGGTCTCACTGAATTTGGATCTGTTATGAAGAAGTTACGATGTTTTTATCTGAAACACCTGTTTTTGACTAGTTTCAGGACTAGCCACAAACCCTATTTTCCACGGAGTGTAAATCCAAAAATACAATGACCCACAAGATTAATGTTTTACCAAAAACACTTGGATATGTTTTCTCAATGGCATAGAAATTTCACGGTCTGAATCATTATAAAAAAAAAGTTATAGCGAAAATGGTGAGATGACCTGTAAATAACATACCTTGGAAAGCACCATCAAAAGAATTTATCCTTCCTTGCATTTCAACCTTGTTTTCTTCACCTTCACTCAGAATTCAGGTTTAGATATCCTTGATTACCTCAGACACTTATAGATATTCAATATGCTCAAGTGTGTGTTAAATGAGAGAGCCTTGCCTCTTATTTATACTCTCCAAGTAGCTTCCTTAAAAACATCTTCTAGGTCACTTGGCCGATTTTCCTTATTTTAGGGTTAACCCACTTCTAATTTCTCCATTAAAATTATTATTGAAATAATTTATTTTGTATTCAATTTGAATTATAATACAGTCATCACTTCACTTTATTATCTATCCTTTAAAAATCTCGTAAACCACTTTGGGTACTTTGACCTTTTGGGGCTTCTAGATGACATATGAGGGACCTCCAACTTCGTAAGGCCATAACTCTCAAACTGTGAGGAGGTATGTGACATTCCACATACCACCAAAAATGGCATGACATGTACTATCCATATAGAATAGTATTATCTGAAAATATATCATAACACATATTGTTACCCATACAAAAAACTTGGGTCCATTACCCAAACCTGAGGTCTCCAACTTCTCATGGCCATAACTCTCAAACCGTGAGAAGTTATGTTACGTTCCACATACCACCGGAAATGGAATGACAAGAACTATCCATATAGGATATTTTCTCTGACAAATTCACTATCCTTCATCTCATTATTTAACAATTAAGCATGGTTTCTCTTACTCCGCAAAGCGTCTTCCCATGAGGGGTTTCACCATAAGGGGGACACTTTGGAGTTCATCCATATTTACTTCTCATTAACCATGAAAAAACAATAATGAGTCATATTTACATCAAACAATATTGGGTCCATTACCCAAACCTTTGTGCTACGAGGCTTTCTTCAAGGGTTGACATCAATGACAACAAACCTTAATCAACATTAGTTACCTCAATATTGTTGAGAAAAATGCGTTTGACATGGAAACATTTTCTTTTAAAGTTGTACAGTAACATTGTTGTCCCTAGTTGGGTAGACTTTGACTGGCTAGGTCAAAAGAGAGGGGTGGTGGAAGAAGAATTCAGACTTTCGAATAGGGTATCAGTGATATGAGAATCATTCCCTCGCTAATCATTCTAGAATGCATCTAACAACATTGTATCCATGAAACTAATATCCTGTAAATAATCATCCATACCAACCTATATTTCATTGACTCCATTTCCAACTTGTGAAGAACTACTATTGTTGTAGTCATTCCTAATTGTTGAATCTGGACATAGTGGGAAGTGAATATGTGGTTGATTCAACCATTATTGGTATGAATCCTCTCTAAGTTGTGCTCTTATTGCAACCTTATATCAATTTGACATGGTAGTGGGGTGAAACAAAATAATATAGGTAGGTTGTTCATCATCAGAATACTAATTTCAAAAATATTGAACATTAGTACATCGATGATATTAGTAAGCACAATGCAATTTATTTGTTCAAATCACATTATACCCAACACTAATTATTACTCTCACTAACCCGTGATTGTGGCTAGAAGATTGCATGTTACTATTGAAATCATAAAGTGGTTGTCCATTTTCATCTACCAACTTCTTGCGGTATGTTTCTCCTAATAAGATCTTTCGATGTTTTTGAATTGGTGGAATATTATGTGCATCTGAACTCAATTTTGAATCAATATCCTACAAATTTGGATATATTTTTATTCAGATTGACAATGATAAAAAAATTAAATTCAATTAGATAATCGAAATATAAATAAAATTTGAACTTACTGGAGATGGAAAGGGAGAACTCTATAATGGAATTTGAGCAATATGGAATGGGATATAATTTAAAGAATTGGCCATTTGATATTATATGTTTTTCTCCCTGCATTTGAGCAAAACCAACAATAAAATTTTAAGCAAACAATGTATACTATGGAGTATTGCAAGACATGTGGATGCATCCTAAAAGATAATTTAAGATGAATATATTATTTTTTGTACAAATAAAAATTCAGATAACTTTGAAAGCATAATGGTGCACTTATTTAAACAACATGCACTGGTGCATATATACAAATATAAAGCACATGGGAATTTATTTATGAGTTGCACCGGTTCGTAAATGAATAAAAAAGAATTATCAGATATCGATGCTCCAAAATTTTTCAGTGCACCGGTGTGTTTGATATAGAAATGCACCGATGCATTATATTAATAGACACATCGGGGTTTCGAAAAACTTGAAAAAAAAAACAACTTGGATTTTTTACAATTGAAAAATGAACAGGAATTAAAAATCTAATTTCATAAAGTCTTTTAAATAGTAAAAAGTTATTCGTTATTTCATTATTTTACCAAACTTTGTAGTGGAGAGATTTGCAAGAGAGTCATACCAGAGAGCATTGTGGAGTAGTAGAATACTTTGGAACGAAAATATTATTCAAAAGATCAGAATTTGAAGGTTATGGTGATTCATTTAAAACCCTTTTCATAAAATATTTCCTCTTTGTTAAGCTATTCAATAATTTATTAATTCGACAAAATTTACAAGGGAGATATTTGCAAGAGAGACATATAGGGGAGCACTGTGGAGCAACAAATCAATACTTTGGAACATGAGACTTATTAAGAAGATCATAATTTCAAGGGTATGCTGATTCATTCAAAACCCTTTTGGAGCAACAAAATTATTCATAAAATCAGAATTTGAAGGGTTTTGTGATTCACTCAAAACCCTGCATAGTAAAAAATCTAAATTTTATTGTTGATTTAAATAATACATATTTTTTACAATTTGTATCTCTATTTAGATTTAATTAAAATTTAGATTTTTTTTTTAAAAAAGATCATACTTACCTTAAACCGTTGCTTCTTTTCACTTATGTGACTACAAAATTTCACCTTAGGGTTTAACTCCCTCCATCAGTTCATAATTACAACTTTTCGTTTTAAGCATTTTAAATTTAATGTATTTATGTTTCCATATAAAAGGTGTTTGACATGTGATGCATCGGATCCAAAAATTCTTGGCATGATTACATTTTTTTTTAAAACAGTTTCAGGTAATTGGTGCCCTTGATTGAATCTAACACACCAGTGTGCTTTCAGATAAAACAAAGTGGTAATGCTGCAACATAATTAAAAAAAAATCATTCATTGATGTGTTATTTTATTTGTTCATGGTAATTTTGTTTTTCATTTTTTTTTTCTATTGGATCAGTGTTGACAACGATACATATCACACCATTGTAATTTATAGTTTTAAAAAATATGTTTTTGATATTGATGCATTTCTTATATGGAACACACTAGTGCTTTTGTATTATGAAAGAGCACCAAGAACACTTTTTTTGGAGAAAATTATGTGATTTATTTATAAAATATATTTAATAGTGTGTGTATTGAATGGTACATGATATATATTGATAAAAACAATCTGTGATAATAGTTCAAGTAACAGAAATCCAGATCTACACAATGATAAGACATCCAAAAAGGAAAAAAAAAGGCAAGTTCTTTGTAAATTGTATACAAAATTAATATGCTAAAAAGAAAAGTTCTTTGTAAAGAAGGGCCATTGCAAAAATTTATATGTTAAAAAGAAGGGCCATTGCAAAAATTGATTGACATTGGGTTAAGTAAGGGTTGTGAGTATATGTTAGCATATAAAAAATTAATTATGGAATTTGTAAGTATCTTATATTGTTTTACTTCTCTCACTTTGTAATTAATGGAACAAAAAAAATCTTTTATATTAAATATATGATTTATTATGGGGTATAAAACTTGCATGAAACAAAGTATGGAAATGTGCCAATAGAAGAGTTGTTGAGAGAAGGCATGAAATTTGGTTTTTAAAAAATGTGTATCATTTATGACTCAATTCTTGCTAGATGGTATGCCACTTTTCAATTTACATTCGTGTATATTATTTATTTCAATTTTCATTATTCTAACCAATGTAGATACACTCATTACACTTTATTTTTTATTTTTTTAGATGGAATCGTTTGAAGAAGAGGAAAAACATCAAGACAATCAACAAAACATTCGACCAAATAGCCCGAGTCATGGAAGTAGCTCGAGCACTAACAACAATTCCAACAAATAATGATGATAAATATATTTGGATATCAATGGAAGTTGTGGTATTTTTTGAAATAATTGTTGGGTCGTTGATTTTTCACTTTGATATTTGGTATGGAGAAGCATTGAAATAGTAGAAATCTTCTTGTAAAATTTCTCACCAACCTAGTTAATAATTTCCGATATATTAAGTATCATCACCTTCAACCATTTTTATTATAACGTGGTATTCCTGCATCGTATGGATTTGATTTTTGGTATGGAGAAGTATTGAAATAGTATAAATCTTCTTGCAAAATTTCTAACCAACCTAGTTCATAATTTGTGAGATATTAAGCATCATCACCTTCATCCATTTTCTTATATCTTGATATCCATGCATCAAATGGATTTGATTTTTGGTGTGGGGAAGCATTGGAATAGTAAAATGCTTGTTGCAAAATTTTGCTAAAACCCAATTCATATTTTATGAGAAAACATTTTAAGAATTTTGTTGCAACTCCAAATAGTGACAGTGTTGCAACTATGAACAATATTGGAAATCCGAACAGTTTTGCAACTTCGAACAATGTTACGACTCTAAACCAAGTAGCAACTCTGAACAATGATGGAAATATGAACAGTGACGATGTTGCAACTCTGACCAGTGCTGCAGCTTTGAACAATGGTCGTGTTGCAACTCTAAAAAGAGCTACACCTCGCAACTCGTTGCAACTTTCCGCTACTCATTCATTTTTCAGGGTGTTATTGGGAAATAAGTGTTATATTCTATCAACATCATCATTTGGGGAAAACAAAATGATTTTGGTTACCATGCATTGGAAAATGGAAGGAACATTCAGCTTAGTATTGGGTTGCATGAGGACATGCAACATATTTAGTTTGGGGGATATGTTGGGTTGTTGATTTTTCACCATTGGTATCAATTCTAGAAGTCCATTTCATCCCTTTCACTTACTCTTACCGCTCATTTTTCACTTCATTTACAACAATTTCTCGTAAAAAACCATATTATAGTTATTTATGCTTTAGTGGTTAAGTAATGTTAATTTTATTTTATTTTTAATAGATTAAGTATTATTATGCATGATTTTACTAATGGCTATTTTCACTGCAACTCCTTGCAACTCGTTTGTGCCGAAATCTTTCTTGTAGCAACCTATTAGAACTTGTTGCAACTCCACAAGTTGCAGTACTCATGGTTGGCATATTAACACACCTCCACATGGGAAATCCATAGCATGGGTGTTGTTACCAGACTTGATGACATGGATTAGTGATATTTAGTTCATACACAAGTGGCATGTGTGAGCTCTATCTCGTGGTCAAACTCTCCCATTCAAAGACGTCGCAGATAAGAAGAGATAATTTTGTGTTGTAATTTTTAGCACATTGAGGCGAATCTAAAAAATATGAAACATGGGTTTTGTGCAGGATGGACACAATTGAGTTTCAAGTGGGTTGTTTTCCAAATTAAGACACGGTTTAAGAGGTATGTCTGGTTTCCTAAAGGTATAATTTCCATATTTACTATTGCGGATGGTTTCCTAAACTCAACAATTTGTAGAACACATTATATTTGTATAACAATTTCCATATTATATTTGTATAACAATTTGTATAACATATTCTATGGGAGTTAGTCATTATCTTGTATAACATATTCTATCCGATGCTTTGTAATATTTGATTCCAATTAATAAAAGGATGGGAGAATTTTGATATTTGTATTGAGTTGCGTAAGATCTAAGTTTTTCATAGGTGACTCTGTTAAGGAGAAAGGGCCCACTTCTTCCCGGAGCCTACCCATTTATATCTTAGTTAGAGATAGAGTTTTCTCATGTAAGTGTGAATTCAGGTTGAAGTTTCTTTTTGTTGTTACAAAGTTTGATTCAGATTTCATGTATGATTTTATTCACAATTCAGAATTTAATAGTTTGTTGTTACAGGGTGAGTGCACATATATTATTTGACAATATTTACTCTTGAAACACAAATTACAATCAATTAAGAATTTATCATTTGGTAATTAATGTTTCAATTCCTATATCTTGAATTTAATGCAAAAACAATGTGAACTTGAATTATTGTTTAAGTGTGGATTGAATTGTAGATAGAACTAATTTCTTCTCCTGCAACATAGTTCATTTTCCTTTATGCTTAAGTGTGTGAGTGATTTATTTTCAACAAGTGTGTTTCCATTCTCAAGTAGATATTTTTTCATTAAATAGGTGTGATTTAGCCTACCATGAGTGTTTTCTTTCATTGATTGCATAGATAACAGTATCAGTTGGAACTTGTTGCCTACATATAATTTGCAGGATAAGTTTGAAATAAAAAAACTTCCTCGGGTTGATAATTTATGTTTTGGGTGTTTGAACTATTTATTTAATTAGATAATTAAAATCCCTGGAACAACAATTGTCTCTGAAAATTAGACATTTTGTTTAATGTAATGGACATAGTGTCCCAGTTGAAAGATAAGGGGTTACCAATAAGTCTCGACCAATTTTGTATGACAAAGAGCCTATTATTTATATATAATAAAATATGTTTTATTTTATTCTATTGCATTGTCCAATGTTGCTATGAAATTTCACATCGTTGATTAAATATTATAATGAAGAGATGTGAAATATGATTATATAAAAAAATAATCCAAACATCATATCCAAATGAACTAATCAAAATTTAATTTATCTGAATACTATTATAAGATATAGCATGACAATTTTTTGATGAACAATGGAATTAAAAAATAACAATAATTGTGCATTGTCACATGTTGGTGCTTCTAAAAAGAGAAAGTTACAACCAATGTGTTTAATGATAAACGACATTGGTGTGTTTCAAGATACAACACACTGGTGTCGTAATTAAAATTCACACCGATTTTGATATACAAGGAACCAACATCGATATTAATACTATTTTAACACACAATTATAATAATAATAAACCTTTATCAGTGCATTTAATTAATAAATGCACTAGAGCTTCTGTATTGCACTTCCACCTCGGTGCGTTCTAGATATCACACACCGTTAGGGTTTATTTTTTAACACACTAGTGATGGTATCATATATTCGTCTGGTGCCTTATTCTTATTAAGGCACCGATGCATTATTACTTATAAGAGGATCGATGGCCCAATCATTTTTGGACAACCCTAGTGATTTCTTGTAATGTTAAGCACTGATGCTTTAAGTTATAGAATGCATCGGTGCTTGGTATTATATATTCCACTGGTGCGTTGTTTTTATTAAAGAATCGTTGCATTATTTTTTTTAAACGCATTGGTGCCCCAATATTTTAGGACTTCCCAAGTATTTTGATGTAAAGTAGGCACCGGTGCTTTAAGTTTGAGAATGTACTGGTGAATATAGACCCTGAAGTGCACCAGATAGAAAAACATCCACTACAAATTCTTCCTACCTAGTTTCTTTTTAGTTATAATGAAGTTCCATTATAACCTCCACAAAAACATCCGCTACTAAAAAAAAAATGTTTTCGCAGAGTTTTTTTCACATTTTTTGCCAATTTTGTAACACTAAAAAACTCCACTATAATCTCTTTTAGAGGTTCTTTTCCTTGTAGAGATATCTATATTTTAGTAGTGAATTTATTACAATGAGCATGGTAAATAATAAACACCTGATACTATAATCTTATTTATCCTATACAATAAGATACACGCACTAGTTAACATGCAATACATAATGGATATATATTCCAACTTATATACAATCATATAAGTTGGTCTATATATATATATATATATATATATATATATATATATATATATAT
>JZKD02S1966995.1:41997-52945 GCA_000966675.3 Picea glauca
TATGTTAGCAGGAAAACATACAATTATCTACAAGTTTTTGTAAGCCTAGTTTCCCATCAAGGGAAGGAAGAATATTCAAGTCTCTTCCCCACCTGGTTTCCCACTAAAGGAAAGCCCACTTTCTTTCCATTCTCAGGGACACTCACTGGTTTTTTTATTGTATTTTAATAGATTAGTACCTGAACTTACAAAAAATATGTTGTTTATAATTTAAAAATTAAATTTCTAACATGATTTTGTGATAATTCGGTTTTTAGATAAAGTGTTTGTTAGTTTACATAACTTTATCATTGCTTTTGGAAATATTTATAAAATTATTCCCCCAATGTTTAGTAAAACCACAATTAATGAAGTGATTTAAAATTTGATAGAAATCAACTTACAAAATAAACTAAAAAATAACAATAGTAAGATTAATTTACAGCCATAAAATTTTAGGGCCAATATAATGTTTATCATTGGAGATCATAATTTTTTATAATAACAATTTTTAGTGTAGAAGAGTGTATTAAAAAAGAGTAATTAGTACAATAAAAAATAACATGTATTCATATCTAATTTTTTTTTTGAAAAATAATTTAGTTAGAATGAATATATATGAACTATCTATGCAATAGAAAAACTTTTATGGTAATTTTACAATTACAGTTTCAACCATATTGAACTTTGTAATTTATAAAAATATCTTTGCATTTTTTATTTAAATTAAGTCTTTATGTTTCATATATATAATTTTTATATAAGTTCACCAATAGATAATCTATAATAATGATCATTTAATAAAAATAAACATTATGATGATAACCATGTAACAAAAATAAACACCATCTAAAATACACAGTTAAATTCACTAACATCATCTAATTAATTATATATATCTCTAGCACATATAAACATCATTAATTAGCTATCACAAAAGTATAATAATCTAACAGGGAATCATCATTGTGATCACATCTAACAAAACACAACCATTTTCTAACATCATCATCACACACATCTAACATGCATCATTTAACATAAACATCTATCAAGAACATTTAACAAACATATCTAACATGACCTAAAAATGTACACATCAACATCAACATATAAATTAATTTAAGTACATAATCATGATCAACAGGAAAAATCTACATCTAATGAACACTATTATAACATACACATCTATCAAGAACATTTAACAAACATCTATAACATGACCTAACAATATACACATGAACATCAACATATAAATTAAGTACGCCAACATGAACAGAAAAAATGCACCAGATATATATGTCTCTCTCTCTCTCTCTCTCTCTCTCTCTCTCTCTCTCTCTCTCTCTCTATATATATATATATATATATATATATATATATATATATATATATATATATATCATGAATTAACATATTTGGTCCAACTGACGGGATAATCTGCATATCTACAATACTATTGGAGGCTTGGTCTATAGTAGAAGATGATGGATGATCAGGAGGAAGTGGTTGGTTGACTCTCTGACCAAAAATAAGTAGCGGATGAATAGGTCCTTGCTATTCATCTAAGAGAGGTGAAATAGGAGGAGGAGGAATATATTTTTCCTTCTCATGATCTGGGTGAGGTTTAGGAGGAGGAGGATTTGGACAGGGATCACAACCACTCTCATCAATCGATGGGGTACTGGAAGGTGATTTATTCCTATCATCAAGAGCCCTCCTCACTGCTAATATCCTGGTAGCTTCGACGATATGATGCATAGGAGGCATCAAATCAGGCCACATATCCCTCCAAAGCTCCAAGAGAATATGATCTTCCCTGATGTCTCACATCAGCACAGGGTTGAATCCCACCTTAGTGAAAAGTGCACAGAGTCGGTCACCCAACTCCCACCTGAATCATGTATCTATCCTACGACGCATGTCATCAGGTATATGCACCCAAGGACCCTAACCCACTGCGGCCTCACGTATGATCTCCTTATCATCATCTGCTAGGGGAGGAGACATGTCTCCAATGAAAGTTCCAATAGCTTCAAAAGATGTAGTACACAACAATAATTACATAGTTTCATTAAAAAAATTAATAAAACAAGTTAAAGAAGCTGTTATAATTAATTTTATTCTAATTAAGTAGGACAATAAAATGAAACTAGATTAATTTAAACAAAACCCTAATATTACCTCTGTCATCTGGTAGCTCATCTGGTGTGAAGAGAATGTTTGGACATCCTCTCCAATCCAAACCCGTGTAAGGATACAACACCATGAAAAACATGTGATATGCCTCACTTCCTAGTATCCCAAGTGAATATGGGGAAATCCTGGTTGGAAACTCTGGCTGGCCCCTATTGGGAATCATCTCCCCCAACATGGGAATTCGAACATAAGTCCTCGGCCTAGGAGGATGATGGAAAAAACTTATCCTCATCTCTAGAAACTTCTCAAAAAATAATAAAAACAACTCTGAGGAAAAAGGTAAGTTCAACCTCCCACATATCATAGCATGAAATTTTTCCAACACTATATAAAAATATCGCAAACAAATGGTAGACCATCCGATACACCGTGGCCTCTATAGCAATGAATAAACATAATAAAAAAGAAGGAAACTAATGCACTTCCCATAACTGGTAAAGTGTGTTATGGTCATCACTAATAGTGAGAGGCACCTAACCTCCTTTGCATTAAAAGAGGCGATTCACAACTATCCACTAGACACATAAAAATCAATTAGGGATAGAACATCAAACCCAATATATTGTTGGCAGTACATGAGATGAATCTTAGCTGCAACAACTACTGGGACATCTAGGAACTAGGAAAAATCCTCACCTATCTGGGATATCCTAGTGATAAAGTAAATATCCTCCTTAGTGGGATAGTAGTACCACTAATTCAAACCCACATGGAAAGCATGTCTATGGAGATCCCATCGATGGATCAAATGCACCAACAACCCAGAGTTCCCCTTAAGGTATGTATACTCCTCATCGTACCTAAGGAGGTCTACATTCCTCAAGAGAACAAGAGTCATTGCAGTAATAGGGAGAGGATACAAATCCCTCTCCCTCTCCCTCACCTCCCATTCTCGTACTAAATTGTACAAGTCCTCCCTCTACTCTTGCTACTACTGATTCTCTCTCTACTCATGCCTTTCAATGATGAACATATGAAATACATCACCCTCACTCATACATAAAACATAAAAAAAAATCTACTAAATGAGAAATTTATTTATAAATATGCAAAAATGACTTCCTTTAAAAAATAAGTAAATGTCATAACTGGTGCATACATAAATTGTGATCACCACCCATGGTGCACCAATGAAAACTAATGCACTGTATAAACAAAAATATAGTATTTTATGTGGTGCATTGTATAACCCTACCGAAATGGTGTGGTCAGGCAAACCCATTCCCCAGTGTGTTACGGTTATCCTGCACACCACTTAAAATAAAAACAAATTAAAATTCTAATGCACCATAAAACAATTTTCTTAAAATTAGTTAAGGTGATGCATAATTCCTTATATACCCCGGTGTGTCTAAGTAATAGAGACACACCACATCACCAATTTTTTAACAATGACACATTGCCCCATTGTTGCATTATGACTACCCTACACATCTCTTAAAAAAAAAAAAAAATTATAATGCATCGTAAAACATTTTTTTTTTAATCATTTAAGGCGGTGCGTACACGTTCCTTAAATGCACCAGTGTGTTTCAGTAATGGTGAGGCACCTCCCCACCAAATTTTAAAAAATGGAAAGTACGAAATTTTGTAATTTTTGATGTAATTGTTTCGGATGTTGTGTTCAAGTCATTCTTCTCGCACTGCTAATGGTGCACAAAGAGAATTTACATGGCACACCATGAGAAAATGCCAATTTTTTTAAAACAATGTTTTTGTAATCATGAATGCACCGACGCACACGCTTACTAACTCACCATGAAAAATAATATATTTGATTCTCATGGTGCATCATGTATCGTAATGTACCAGTGCGTTAGAGGTACTAATACACACCATGAAATAGCTAAATAATTTTATGCAGTGTGTCGATAAACAGACGTGTCGGTGTGTTCCTCTTTACCTATGCACCACCGAGGAATTTAACATTATGTTGTGTTGCACCCTGTAAATTTATAGGGGGAAACGACCATGGTGCGAATGGAACGTATCGAACGTAGTATGCAAAAAAATATTGAAACAGTGAAAAATTAACTCAATTTTAAATTTTAAAGCATGGTTGGAACATAGTAAAAAAAAACAAATTTCCCCACCATTTAGAAAAATTTGAAAGCCACTCACACAACAACAGATGGAAGGAAGGAAAGAAAGGGAAGCACCAACGACAGAGCACTTCAGAGAGGCAAAAGTGGCACTGGTGCTTTTGAACTGTACAACACTGAAATGGTAAAAATGAATTTTATGACTAGTAATGTTTTTTTATTAAACCACGTTCTGATGCGCTCAATCACAGAACGCACAAGTGCTACAATATTTATGTAGCACATCAGACAATATTTTTTATAAATAACCCAAACATGATGTGCACCATGCATCTTGTTACTATCGAGCACACTAGAATATATATTGTTTGATGCATCGGTGCATCCGGTGTTACATAGGGCATTGATTATTTAAAAAACAAATAACCATAAAACAATGATCCCTTTGGACAAACGGTATCCCCCCGATGTGTCAGTATACTATGGAGCGCACCAGCATATATTTTTTGAAATAATCCTGCAATGGTGCGTAAATGTTTTTACTTAACCATGTCACAGTGCACTCTACTATTAGTGGCACCAGTGTGTTTTGTATTTAACAAGCGCACCGAATGATAATTTTTTTAAAATAACCCTATCACGGTGCATCCCGAAAGAGAACGTGTGTTGACCGGTGCATCAATATACCACGAAGTGCACCCGACTATATTTTTTGAAGTAATCGTACGATGGTGCATATTTTTTTTATTTAATCATGTCACCGTGAGGTTATTGATGCAACGCCCCAGTTACTTGGTGCATTATAGACACACCGATGTGGTGTATTTTAAATATACGCACCATTATACTTTAAAAGTTATCAAAAATTTTATTTTTTAGTAATATAGATTAGAATTTTTGTAGGTTGAGCACGTTGTAGACTCAAGGATTTGTTGAACTCCCAACTATATTATAAATGAGCAATGATTATGGTTTTGGATTTTGAGAGATGGTTATGATCATTGAAGGTGAGATCAAGGTTATGATCATTGATGGAGAGATCATGCAGGTTATGATCATTGACAGACTGATCACATAATTTATGATCATTGACAATGAGATCACGCAATTTATGATCATTGACGACAAGATCGCATAGGTTATGATCATTGATGATCATGCAATATGGTTATGATCAGCGACAGTGATATCGGACAAGGTTATAATCATTGACGATCATGATGGAGATATGTGAAGGGAGATCCATACAGTAGTAGGTACCCATCAAGCAAGATTCCCATCATGGAAATCATGCTCATAAGAAATCAAATTTTCATTGTAATCACACACAATTGTGAATTAGCAACTAATATAGATTATAATTTTACTAGACAACTTGTTAGTTGGTAGTTAACCAAATACTTGAGTCTACAACATGATTTAGATGATTATAGATTAGAATTTTGAGAAACTACCCATACTTTAGACTCAATTATTTACAACTAAAATTCCTATACTTTATACTCAAGTCTTTACAACTAAAATGCCTATACTTTAGACTCATGTCTTTACAACTAAAATTCCTATGCTTTAGACTCAAGGCTTTACAACTGAAATGTAGACAGAAAAATTCACGGAAATGCCCAGGAAACAAATCCCTCTCCCTCTCTCTCCCCCACCAATCCTATAAAACATTGTACAGGTCAACCCTTTTCTCCTGCTACTATTGTTTCTCTCTTGGATGACGTCTCCGGACGATTAAGAATATGGATGGCATTTTTTTTTTAATTTAACCATTTTACGGTGCGCTAAATAACTAGTCGCACCAGTGCATCGTTATTTACCATGGTGCACCATTGTTTGGGAGAAACTGTCTACACTGTTTCAATTGTTCAAGTAACGCACCATTGTATATAAAAAAAATTAAATAACACTACCATAGTGTGCAATGTTTTAGAGAAACCGTGCACCCTGTTGCGTCATTATTTATGTAGCACACTAAAGTATTTTATTTTCTTTTAAATAACCTTACTACGGTGGCTTAGTTTAAATTGTATAAAACACACCGATGCATTATATATATATAAGAACACATGATCCAGATGGATTTCAGTGGCTTCCAACCTATTCCAACTAGATCATTTTGGCAGTTTTCCAGTTTGGCAGTTTTTTTCCTAGATTTCAGGTCCCTAACATGCAGGGCCATTTTGAGCCCCTAAACAATGTTTTTAGGTCTTTCCACAGTCAAAAATACCCTTTGTTTGATCACGGAAAAATGTTTAGTCCTCGGATAGACCTTTCCAATAGGCTATTGTGTGCCTAAAATGAATATCGTATGCAAAAGTTATGACACCGAGAAGTTGATGTACTAACTTACCCAAACGGTGTCCACATGACTTTTGGCGCTTAATATCCTAGGGTTAGGTTTTTGGATGTCTAGGATTTTTGACATTCCTTTTTATTGTAAAAGGACCTTTTGAGCCTCATTGTAATCATCTTCTTGTGAATGAGCATAGTTGTCACATCTCTTCTCAGAGATAAGCCGCCACCATTCCAGCAAGCTTGTTTTCCACTGCATTTTAGAGTTTCAAATTATTTCTTTATTGAATAGAAAAATAGTTTTACTGTATCTCTATTATTCTATGTTACACATCTTTTAATAATCTGTATTCGTTTCTTTCTTCTCGTAAAATCTGAATCAGTGGTATCAAAGTGGTCTACTCCTTCTCGTCTTAATGCATGTCCCCAACGAGGTTAGGGTACAAAGAATTGGGTCTCGAGCTTGTTTCTCTTGAGGACAAAAGCTCTCGCACACCCAAACAACCTCTCATCACAAGGGAAAAGAAATATGATAGGATAGGAGATCCTTTCAAAATGTTTCTTGAGGAATCCCTCATGCAACAAAGGATCAAGATGATGAATAGTTTCGTGCAAATCCTTCGGTGGTTACCAACAGGTGACGCATCTTCCTCGAGTGGAGGTGTCGCCCCCTTCAAGGTACAAATAAACTTCGATATTCCGATATTTGAAGGTCAGATAGATGCATATGTTGTAGACAAGTGGTTGAATCTTCTAGGAGGGTATTTTTCTATCCATAACTTTTCAAATAGAGAAAAAATTGCTTTTGTGCTCCTCAAAGCCATTCCCCATGTCAAAGATTGGTGGGAAACTTTCTGTGAGAAAAAGGAAATAGAGGAACCCTCATTGTTTACAGTCGCGACCACCTAGGAATCCTTCAGGGATGCTATTAAGGAACAATACTACCCTGTTAGAATTTATGACGACTTGTATACCAAATGGAAGACACTTCGGCAAGAAAGAGACCAAGCAGTGCCAGATTTCACAAATATATTCCATACCCTGTGCACCAAGCTGGGTATCAAATATTCAAAGCGACATCTGGTGCTCAACTATCTCTGTTCTCTGCATATATACATCCATACTGAAATGGAATTTCTGGACATCTTGTACTTGGGTGCGACCTATCGATATGTCATCAAAATCGAGAAGAAGCTCAAACAAAAGACATGAAAATTTAGGCTTGGGAACCCCTCGCAGCGAAAACCAGAAAAGGGTAACCCCAAACTACAGAACAAAGGATAGAGAAAAGATGGACAGTATTGGGACAACCAGTCCAAGTCAAAAGCAAAGAAGGACATCGAAAATACAAATAAGGATATCGGGAAGTGGTGCCACTTCCATAAGATCCCTTGGCATAACATTTTTGATTGTCACTTAAAGAAGTCGCTGGTGGTCAAAGTGAAAGCCTATGAATCAGATGTAAGTTATGATTCTGAGTCAGAACTAGAAAGGGGAAGATAGATCATTAACATGGAACCCAGTTCCACCATTGCAACCACCAAGCTCCAGCCTGGTGAACCAGATGAGCCAGAAGAAGGAAAGCAGCTTTTCCATTCATAGATGTAGGTAAAAGGAACCGTGTTGCACTTCATCATTGATAATGTTAGATAGAAGAAACTCATATCAGCAGAGGTCATCAAGTAGTTGGCCTTGCCGACAATGTTGCACCTGCAGTCCTACACCATTGGATGGATCCACCGAGGAGGCAATCCTCGTGTCAACCAACAGTGTCGACTGTCGTACGACATCAACCCCTTCAAATATGAGGTATTGTGTGATGTTGATCTTCTTGAAGTTTGTAATTTTCTTGTTGGCCAGCCTTATTTATGGAAACGTCATGCTATATATGAGTCTAGGCTTCATAGTTTTATTATTACTTTGAATAGGAAATTGTACAGGATACCCAAGACAGTCCCTCTTAGTGCTATTTCCTTGATCTCTTCCAAGAAATACAGGAAGGTCATCTCTCAACGCGGGAAATTTTTCTTCTTCATGATTCTCTCTCGAAGTAAGAGAAACATTGTAGCCACATCCAGGGCGTTCATGGTCGATCTTTCCACAAAATATAATCAAGTGGATAAGGTCATGGAATAATAATTATATATCTTCTCCTCTCCTACCGAGGTACCTTTGCACGACTAGGTCAAGTATCCCATCGATCTGCCCCAGGCACACCGCTACCCAATGGGCCAGTCTACCATCGTTCTCTATTAGAATATGAGGAGATCAAAATGCAGATACAAGAGCTTCTCAAAAAGGGGCACATCCATCCCATCTCATCGCCTTGTGGGATCCCAATCGTATTGGTGCAGAAGAAAGATGGGACCTGGAGACTCTGCATTGATTATCGAGCCCTGAATCGACGACCTCCTTGATCATGTCACGAGGGCCAAATACTTGTGTAAGATTGATCTAAATTCTGGCTACCACCAGGTCCAAATAGAACATATAGATTTATGGAAGACCACCTTCAAGTCAAAAGAAGGTCTTTTTGAATGGTTGGTCATGCCCTTTGGTTTGACAAATGCTCCAGCAACATTTATGAGGATGATGGATAATATCATGTGACCTTTCACTAGTACTTCTATAGTGGTGTATCTGTATGACATACTAATCTACAACAAGAATTGGGTGGAAAAATTGTATCATATTCAGTAGGTTTTGTAAACCCTCCGACATCACAAACTATATGCAAACTTGGAAAAATTCTCCTTTGGCATGGATAGGGTCCATTACTTAGACTACATCATTTATCAACATGGTGTTCATGTGGATCCAGTAAAGATCCAAGTCATCCTTGACTGACCATCCCCAACCACATTCACTGAGCTTCAGATCTTCTTGGGCCTCACCAATTTCTATCATAGGTTTGTGTTCGGATTCTCACATATCACATGGGCCCTGAGCCAAGTAACCAGGGATAGAGGTAAGGAAAAATTTGTGTGGGGCTTGTCCCAAAAACAAGCCTTTGATGAATTGAAGCAGGGTTTGTGCTCATCCCCAATACTTTCATTACCATACCTACAACATCCCTTTGAGATCAAGACAAAATCTTTAGACTATGTTGTGGGTTTCGTTCTCACTCAAGACAACCATCCTGTGGCGTATCATAGTGAGACACTATCAGATGTTGTCTGTAAGTAACCTACTTATGAGAAACAAATGTACTCCATTATGAAATCATGTCGCTAGTGGAGACATTACTTTTTGGGGAAGGAGACAATCATCCACACTGATCATAAGACACTACAGTTCATACAGACCCAAGGAAATTTGTAGAATGACTGCCATCAGAAGTGGTCCACATACTTACAACAATTCCACCTCAACATCAAGTATAAAAAAGGAAGTACCAAATGATTTTTTTATTGCCTCAATTGACCTCGATTCGCAACACTCACCACAATGCTAGACTCTTGCAACCTTGAGACCTCCAGATGGCCCCACCTCTGTGAGACAGACCCTGAATTCTCCACCACCTACCAAATCTTGGGAGAAAACTCAATGGTCTCTAATTTCCATATTCAGGATGGGTTGTTGTTCCATCTAGGCCATCTCTACATTCCATCAAGTGAGTGCGTTAAGATGATTTGGGAAGCTCACTACAGTCGGGTGGTAGGACACTTTGGCGTCGAAAAGATAGTGTCAGTGTTGCAAAAAAAATTCTATTGGCCGAAACTTTGACAGGATGTTGGCAAGTATATCAGGTCATGCACCACTTGTGTTATTGTCAAATCGACACTAATAAATAGGGCATGTACACCCCTCTTCCTACTCCTGACAAGCCATGGGAATTCATCTCAATGGATTACATGTCAGGACTCCCATCCACCAAGAGGGGCAATGACTCTGTTTTTGTGGTTGTTGATCACTTTTACAAGATGTTGATTATGGACGTCTGTAAGAAGAACATCACTGTCGAGCCCACTACCAAGCTCTTCTTTGAATGTGTATGGGTACACTTTGGGATCCCACAAACCATTGTCTCAGATTGCGACAGTTGGTTCCTCAACATATTTTGGTTGAGCCTGTTATCACTGAAATTTCGTCCACACAGGGCGACAAGAACTCCGCATCATAAACACAACAATGAAGTCATTCATGGCACAGAATGAAGTTTACAGCATTCCAGAAGGGTCAAAAACTATACAAAATATGAAAGACACTTCACATTAGTAAGGTGCGTGCGTATGCACGGGATAAGAACGTGTTGTGCGCGCTTAAGCGCCCAACGCACGACTGTCCACAGAAAAAGCCGCGCATCTGCTAATATGGTGCATTAAATGCTTAAGTCGGCCTCCTGATCGCCAATGGACCTTCCACCGAGATGATTTGACATCCAGATCAGGGTCGGTTCTGCAAATTCGGTGAATTAATGGCTTAAGTGA
>JZKD02S1966995.1:96558-113739 GCA_000966675.3 Picea glauca
CCCCCCCCCCTCTCAGTAATGCAACAATTGGAGTGGATTGGTGGCGTGTCTTTGTCAATAGGTGGAGTCAAACCTTGTTGACCATTTCGAGGTTTTGGAAGTTGAAGAGGGGGAGTCTTGTGTCTGGATTCATGAAGTCCAAAACTCTTAATTGGCGAAAAGTTCGTTGGAAGCCAACATTTGGCTAAACGCATCAGGGTTTGGGATTTCGATAATTTCGGAAACAAGAGGTCAGGGTTCTTTGTTTCGGAACTTCTGAAGTCGTGAAACATGATATGACTGTGGAGGAGGAAGCATCCAAAGATTTCAGCGTTTCGAAATTTTGGGGTTTGGTGGGTTGAAGAGCCAGAAACTCGAAGTCCCGATTTGGAAAAAGGCGTGATCATATTATTGAGATCAGGATATTTGAGTGATGCTTTGTGTTTGATCACATGGGGGCATACTCATAAGGACTTGTGGATACACCGTCGTGTGTGTGAGGGATTCCCTGTGGGGAAAACCAAAGTGTCAATCAGACTCAAGAGGACATATTTAAAATGATCCTAAGTGGATCTCGGCCCAAGGGTTGGGGGTTATGCATCACAAAGGATTTTAGTCTCACAATAGAAAGATAAAGTTTGAGCTGAAGCACTTTCAAGATGAGGTATCCCAAAGAAATTTACAGGTGTTGGTTGAAGCTGCCATTGAGGATGACAAACCAACAACTAAGGAGAGAACAACTACACTAAAGAATCTTGTCAATGTTAAGAAGAAGAAGTCTGTTGTGCCAATTGAAGATCTTTTTTTTACCAGAAAGAGTGTGAGGTTAAGTGTCAAAATGACAAAATAGTTGGTAAAATTTAAGCCCCATTTTTGAGGATGGTTCATTTTTGGGAGGGTTAACTAATATGCAAAAATTATATCTTCCATCTATATAGGCTTCTAAGCCTTTAACTATATGGGTTTTGAGTTTTTGCTAAGTGCTAGCTTCCCCCAGTGGTAAAAGGAACTACCTATTGTATGGTAAAGGCACCTAAGTAAAATGGTTTTGTCATCATGAAAGACCACAAATTTCTTTGTGCATGTTCAATATTGAAGGCACTGTGTTTTTGGCAATGCTACCTAATATTGTACCTGTACACAGACGCAGCGTAAGTGGCGCTACCTAATATTGTGCAGAGAACATAATTGGCACACAGGTGCAACATAGGTGTGCTACCTAATATTTCATAGAGGGAAAAGGTTAGCACACATATGTAGCACAAAGGTGCTACCTTTTCTCCTTGTAGTGCGCTACCCATATTTTCTACCCAAGGAAGCTGCCAACAAACTCTAGGGATCCAGGAGGACCAAGATAACCACTTTGGTATAAATTAATGATGGAAAAGGTTGTGGAAACATCAGTTGCAATCATGAATACAACCACATGATTTCAAAGACACATGGAAAACTAGGAGTTGCGCAACAAAATGGAATCAATTTAGTTTGAAGTTCAGTTGGATTAGTCACCAACATTTTCCTGTTTTATAGCATAGGTTGTTAGATAAGTTGTTAGAGAAAATAAATGTTTAGAGTTTTTCAAGGAAAGGAGGCCAACTCATATCTCCAGTTGTTGCCTCCCTGTTTTTCATAAATAGATAGATCAATTGCTTTAGTAGGTTCATATGGTTGAGCAAGGATCCCTTATACTGTAATATTTTGATGAAGTAACTATTATCTAGTGATGTATTGGAATTAAGACTTTTTGACTAATAGAAATCATCTTCTCTTTTAGCTTATTTGCTTTTGATGCTAAATTTTCATGCTTTGAATGATTCACATGAATGATTGTGGTGATGTTATGATGGATGTTTGATCATTATGTTATCATGATGTTTATTTAGCTTCCTTAGTTTCTCAGTTCAAGAAGATCTTGTGTTAAGAAACTTTACTCATGATTTCGCGGACCTGATGTTTACAACAACCCCTACACTTATCTCATTCAAGTCTTCCCTCTATTCATACTTACTCCCAAACTACTGATTGAACTTAACCAAGACCTTAATTGTTTGTGCATGCCATCCATGTTATCTGAGTTAGAACATTATCATTTGAGTCCTTTCCCATTTGACCCTTTAAACACCCTTACATTCACTTATAACTTGATGAGTATGGGGCTTTCCTTCCATGCAATATGAAGGTGACTCCTAGTGCTAACATTGTTGGTGCCACTGCCAGGGAATGATTTGCAGACTTTTAGCTGGGATTAAAATGAAACAGTATTCTAGTTCTAAAGGTGCATTAGAACTTAGTATTTTGAAGATTGCAGCCTGCACCTGGTGATTCCATTGTTTCAGCTTTGGCACCTAAAAACGGACATACGAGATCAAATCTGCAACTACATTTGGTTCCACATGAGGCTGACCTAGAGAAGATAATCAAGAATGGAAAAGATTCTCAAAAAAGTTTTTTTGTTGCTTGAACAGGTGCTTCTGGTCAATTGCCCGATTCCACTCTTGATACTCCATTTGTTTTATCAAGTAAGATTCCTTTATCTTATGCTTAAGTATCTAGAAAAAAATGATATATTCTCTTCCCCTGATATTGAGAAGTGTTTCAGTCTTGATAGTTTTGAATATTTCCCCACTTTAGGTTTTTCTACACCTCTTTCTGTTAAAAACATTTCTTCCAAAGAAGTAGGAACTTCATCTCCCTCTCATACCTTACCATCCTCTTCCAAGACTTAGCCTACTATTGTGAAGACTAAAAATACCCCTTCATCCATTCTTTCTTCTCCTAATATGAACACAACCAAGTCTCCTTCTCCTCCTTGTTCACCTAGGATCCAAAATCAAATGGCTATTGTTAACCCCCCTGCAAATAGGATGGATGACATAGTGGCTCCAAGATATGCTCCTCTAGTCTTACCTCATCCAATGAATGATCTCCCTCCTGGATATTATTTGAAATACATGCCTAATTTCATGGCAGAATAATATGTAATAGCCGAGGAACATCTTCATGCTTTCAACAACTATGAAGATAACCAAAATATTGAAAATGAATATGTTTGGATGAGGGTTTTCGTCCAAAGCCTTTCTGGTGAGGCTAGGAAGTGGTTTAAGGGTCTGGCCCCTAGATCCATTACTGGTATTGAGGCATTGGATGAAGCCTTCTTGAGGCATTGGGGTGACAAAAAGGATTTTTTGTACTACATCACCGAATTTCGATCTTTGAAAAGGAAATAAGGAGAGTATGTCTCTGACTTTTCTAAAAGATTTAACAAAATGTACAAGAAGATCCCTGATGAGATCAAACCCACTGAAACCATGGAAAAAATCAATTATGATAGTTGTTGAAACTACTAAGACAACTGACAGGGGGGGGCTGAATCAGTTGTTACTGTGCTTAAACAATAATATATCTATTAAACCATTCTTAAATTTTCTTCAAGTGGCCATCAATATTATACAACATATGGACATTAAAAGTAATAGGCATCAGTCACACATAAGGTATACACAGAGACATCTTTTCAAGAGGAAACCCATAAAGGGAGAAAACCTCTTCTTCTTCAAAATGATAGGCAGTCTTTTAAGTTCCGTACATCATCTATAATTGAGCACCAACTCAATGTGACGCTGCTACCTTTGTTTTACAAGCTGTAACTTGTTTGAGAGCACCGACTCTCTTGTTTCTCTAGCACCCAGTAGAAGGAAGCACCAACACCCCTAATGTTCCAACACCAACTGGATGGAAGCACCAACTTCCAGTTACACAGGCTCCAACCTGTATAATAGAGAACACTTTTTCTCCCTTGAACCACCCTACCACCCTGGTTTCTCTGGCTGTAACTAGATGGAAGCTACAACTCCCTATGTTCAAGCTCCCACTTGAAACTCTGAGGACAACAGTCCTCCCTACAAACTCCCAACCACCGTGGAATATTAAATGAATAATTAAACAACCAACTACACTGATAAATCGATTCTTACCACTTCTTCTTTGTTCTGTAAATCTGGTCTTCTTCTAATTGTTCTACAATTCTTCTCTTCCTTTGTCTTATCTACAATTATTCTCTTCTTCAACTTGTTCTTTCATTCTGCTCTGCTTCAAATCTATTCCTCATCTATTTCTCTTATCTAAGTTTTATCTCACACTGTGCACATTTTCAGTCTCACACTATGCATTCTGTGATTTTCCCTTTCTTATAGTTTAATTCATTTTTCATCCAGAACAACCAACCACGCATAGTCTGTATCTTCTTCTTTTATGCACCATGCCCACAGCAGTTACACTTCGAATCTTCTGAGGAAAAAGAAAAGTCGTCTTAGCAACTGAAACACCAACCAATTAGGAATCATGAATCAACTTTGCTAACTGATTCGTAACTAATGAATTAACTATGAGAGAGAATAGTAGCCCTCCGATCATATTCAAGTTTATCTGCATCGTTGGATGAACTTTATTTATCTTCCCTTTAAATTAGGTTTCTCCATTTTGACATTCCTATGGCCAAGTGTCTCGACACTTCATGTCATGATCTCTGAAACTCCGATACAGAGCTTTTCTACGCTAGCTCCTTCCACTATATGACCATGGCCATGACCAAGCGCTTATGCATAAACTGCTTTTTGAGAATTTGCATTTCGTGAATCTGGAGATGAGGCATTTAGAATCTCCAAGTTGTGATCCA
Source organism: Picea glauca (assembly GCA_000966675.3). Classification (NCBI taxonomy): domain Eukaryota; kingdom Viridiplantae; phylum Streptophyta; class Pinopsida; order Pinales; family Pinaceae; genus Picea; species Picea glauca. Next base: position 101,213 of record JZKD02S1966995.1, read on the forward strand.
TGAAACCTCGACATGGAGATTATCTGAACTGACTCCTTCCCTTCTCGTGACCATTGACGATGACCATAGGCTGTGCCAAAAGGCGCTTCATATTTCGCGATTTTATAAACTTCATCGAGTCTGATCGATGGTTGAGATCTCCATAGATCAGATGGTCTAGATCTTATCGCGATCTTGCATCTCGCGAGTTTCCACACCATGCTCTGTTGACTCCAAGTCAGCGACTTGTCCTATGACTCGATGGTCCAGATCTGATCTTAATTCAATGGCTAAGATCATATCGCGATTTTGGCGTTCTTGCGGTTATGTTTCTTGCCTCTCCAAGTTGCGATTCGCGAAACTTTGAAAAGGAGTCGAATCAACAGTCCAGATCACATCTTGATCTGACGATTGTGATTAAATTGTGATTTGACATATCATGATTTCGATGGTTATGTTTCTTGCCTCTTCGAGTCGCGATTCGTGAAACTCCAAAAAGGAGTTGGATCAATGGTCCAGTTCACATATTGATCTGATGGCTGTGATTAAATCGTGATTTCGCATATTGCGATTTTGATGGTTATGTTTCTTGCCTCTCCAAGTCGCGATTCACAAAACTCAGAAATGGCATGGAATCAAAGGTCCACGATCTCGATGAATCTACGGTCCAGATCTCATCATGAATTCACATCTCATGATTCCTTCGATGGAGGTTCCTGTCACTCCAAGTTGCGATAGGAAAAACTCCGAAGTGGAGCTTAGATCAACGGTCCATGATCTCAATGAATCTACGGTCCAGATCTTATCGTGAATTTGCATCTCACAATTCCTTCGATGGATGTTCTTGTCGCTCCAAGTTGTGATAGGAGAAACTTTGAAATGGAGATTAGATCAACGGTCTACATCTTTTGGTGTATTGACGGTCAAGATCTTTTCGTGATTTCAAAAGTCTTCATTATGTCTGCATCAGGATTTTGAGATTTCGTGAACTCACTTCACCTTGCACTTTTAAAGATCATGCAGATTCTCCTGGATCCTACGATGTTCAATCCCCGTTCTCAGATCTATCGCCTGAGATATATCCTCCATATCTGCATGTTCTTCTTGTCTACATTGAGATCTCATAGTCATCGAGAATTCTGAATTGTTGATCCAACAATCACTACTGTTGCTCCTCCCCCATTATCATTGTGTTTTTTATCATGCTAATCTTTTCCATTACTATTCTTGCCAAAAATCCTTTGCACTATCTCTTCTGAGCTTATTCGAATCTTCTCTACAATGTCTTCTCTTAATGCCCATCAATTACATACTTTATGTACTCATGCCATCTTCATTGTTGTACCTGCCATCAATGACAAGCATTCGTTGTCTGTTAAATATTTGCCAACAATATTCCCCTTTGGCATTGATGGAAACACAAGCACCCACATGCATTCGGACTCTCCTCTCGGACTCTTTTCTCCCCCTTTGACATCAATGTCAAAGAAGAAACATGCTCCCCCTGAGCTGTTGCAAAACAAATTCCTCCTGTCAACTATGAGCATCTTGGAAATACACCAGGTATTCAATAAGTACTCCCCCTGACCAGGTGAATAGATTAGACACAAGAAACTATAATCCCCAACTTTTGACGAAGATATCCAAAAGGGGTTGTTGCTAATGGTTTTGTAAATATATCTGCAATCTATTCTGTAGAAGTTATATAATTCAATTGAACAATTATGTTTGTAACTTGTTCTCTGAGAAAATGGTACTTTATTGGAATATGCTTAGTCTTGGAATGAAGAACANGATTCTTGGAGACACTAATGGCACTGGTGTTATCACAGTGAATTGGAATGGGATCAGTGTAAGTTACCTTCAAATCTGCAAGAGTTTGTATCATCCATAAAATTTGTGTGCAGCAAGTAGCAGCAGCAATGTATTCTACCTTTGTATTTGATAATGAAATGGATCCTTTCTTTTTACTAAGCCATGCAACTAATGAGTCACCCAGAAAGAAATCTCCTCCACTGGTTTTTTTTCTCTCATCAACACAGTTTGCCCAACCTGCACTTGAATAAGCAGTTAACTAGAAATTCTGATTTCTAGGATACCACAAACCATAAGTCATTGTTCCCTTCAAGTATTTAAATATCCTTTTGATAGCTACCAAATGACTTTGTTTAGGAGAATACTGATAACGACCTACCATTCCAATATCTTGCATTATATGAGGACGGGATGCTGTGATGTACAGAAGACTGCCTATCATAGAGCGATATGACCTTTGATCAACATCAGGTGAGATATCATCTTTACTCAACTTGCAACCAACCACCATAGGTGTACTAATAGGAGAGGAATCCTCCATCTGAAATTTCTTTAACATCTCTTTCAAATATTTTTCTTGAGAGATAAATATTCCTGCAGAACTCTGTTTTACTTGTAAGCCAAGAAAGTATGATAGTTCTCCTATCATGGACATCTCAAACTCTGTTTGCATAGATTTAGCAAACCACTGGACAGATGATTCATTACTACAACCAAAAATAATATCATCTACATAAACCAGAACAACTAGTAAATTATCACCTTTAGACTTAATGTAGAGATTGTTATCAACAGTACCTTTCTTGAACCCTTTGTCTTGTAGAAATTTGTCCAGTCTATAATACCAAGCTTTTGGTGCTTGTTTCAATCCATATAAGGCCTTCTTCAGCTTGCAAACATGATTAGGATTATCTGTCAATGAGAGTCCTTCAGGTTTCTCCATATATACTTCTTCTTCTTGATCTCCATTTAGAAATGTTGACTTAACATCCATCTCATAAACTTTAAAATTCTTATGTCATGAATAAGCAAGAAACATTTTCATGGCTTCCAATCTTTCCATTGGTGCAAAATTTTCATCAAAGTCCTGAACTTCAACTTGTGCATATCCTTTACAGAACAATCTAGATTTATTTCTAACAACTTGCCCTTTTTCATTCATTTTATTCTTGAACACCCATTTGTAACCTATTACATTCTTATCTTCGAGTCTAGGGACAAGCTCCCAAGTATTGTTCTTTTCAATTTGATCAAGCTCTTCATTCATTTCTCTAATCTAGTCATCATCCTGGCTAGCTTCCTCAAAAATTTTAGGTTTAGTCATAGATAAAAAGGCAACATGAGATTGTTCTGAGTCTTTAGTTAATTTCCTTCTTGTCTGAACTCCTTTATTTATATCCCCAATTATCTGATTTTCAGGATGATTCTTTCTAATAATTATGAGAGGTGATTTTGCTTCTTTCTGTTGATTTGTGTCAGTCTGAGTATTCGTATCTTTATCTGATTTAGATTCTTCATTTTCTGACCCTTGGACATGTTCATCTTCATCTTCAACTATATCTTTTGTTCTTGGTTCAACACTGCCTACATTCTTGACCAGGATTTCTTCATCAACTTTTATGTCTATACAATCAACTAGTTTATGAAGTCTCTTATTGTAGCATCTGTACCCTTTACTATTTGTAGCATAACCCAAGAAGATACCTTCATCAACCCTGTCATCATATTTTCCAATATTTCCATCATTTTTCTTGATATAACATTTACTCCCGAAGACTTTAAAATGCTTGATTGAAGCAGGTCTTCCAAACCATAGTTCATAAGGAGTCTTATCACTGTGTGGCCTAAGATGAGATTTGTTAAGGATATGAACAACTGTATGAATTGCTTCCACCCAATATGTCTAAGGTATGTTCCTTTCATTCATCATTGATCTTGCCATTTGCTGTACTGACCTATTTTTCCTCTCAACAACTCCATTTTGTTGTGGAGTCCTTGGAATTGTGTACTCTCTTTTGATCCCATGTTTATCACAAAACTCTTTGAAGTTCCCTAAACTAAACTCTCCTCCTCTATCAGACCTTACTTCCTTTAATATTTTTCCTATTTGATTCTCAGTCAGAGCCTTAAAGACTTTGAATTTTTCAAATGCTTCATATTTTTATTTCAAAAATGCAACCCAAGTTAGTCTAGAATAGTCATCAATAATTAACATAAAGTAATTTTCTTTTCTTGTACCTTCTTTCCTTGATGGTCCACATAGATCCATGTGTACTAACTAGAGAGGTTTTTCTGTTGAAGGAAAGTTTTTAGATTTGAACTGAGTGCAAGTAAGTTTTCCTATCTGACAAGGTTTACAAAGAGAGCCATATGGCTTTGATATCTTTGGAAGATCTTTTACTGCCCCATTGTTTCTGAGTTTGATTATGTGATCAAAATTTAGGTGACCAAGTCTCCTATGCCACAACCAACTTTCATCATATTTGCTTAAGTGGCATTCTTCTTTTTCTTCTTTTAATACATAGACATTGTTTTTTGTTCTTATACCTTTTGCAACTAGCTGTCCTGAATCCACAACTTTTATTCTACAGTCTTTAGAGGTAAAAACAACTTCACACCCTCAATCACTAAGTATGTTTTCATTCTAATCTTCCAGAAGGAAAAATTTGTTCCATCAAATAGAGGGGGCTTAGAGTCTGAAGTCCCTTCATGACTTGTCATGTTTAAGCTTACAGATCTACCTTTGAATAAAAGGAACCCGCTCTGATACCAATTGTTGAAACTACTAAGACAACTAAGAGGGGGGGTGAATCAGTTGTTACTGTGCTTAAACAATAATAAATCTATTAAACCATTCTTAAATTTTCTTCAAGTGACCATCAATATTATACAACATATGGACAATAAAATTAATAGACATCAGTCACACATAAGGTATACACAGAGATAGATTTTCACGAGGAAACCCATAAAGGGAGAAAACCTCTTCTTCTTCGAAATGATAAGCAGTCTTTTACGTTTTGTACATCATCTATAATTGAGCACCAACTCAATGTGAGGCTGCTACCTTTGTTTTACAAGCTGCAACTTGTTTGAGAGCACCAACTTTCTTGTTTCTCTAGCACCCACTAGAAGGAAGCACCAACACCCCTAATGTTCCAGCACCAACTGGATGGAAGCACCAACTTCCAGTTACACAGGCTCCAACCTGTATAACAGAGAACACTTGCTCTCCCTTGAACCACCCCACCACCCTGGTTTCTCTAGATGCAACTAGATGGAAGCTACAATTCCCTGTGTTCAAGCTCCCACTTGAAACTCTGAGGACAACAGTCCTCCCTAGCACCTCCCAACCACCCTGGAATATTAAATGAATAATTAAACAACCAACTACATAGATAAATCGATTCTTACCACTTCTTCTTTGTTCTGTAAATCTGGTCTTCTTCTAACTGTTCTGCAATTCTTCTCTTCCTTTGTCTATTCTGCAATTCTTCTCTTCTTCAACTTGTTCTGTCATTCTGCTCTGCTTCAAATCTATTCCTCATCTATTACTCTTCTTTGAGTTTTATCTCACACTGTGCACATTTTCAGTGTCACACTGCACATCCTGTGATTTTCCCTTTCTTATAGTTTAATTCATTTTTCATCCAGAACAACCAACCATGCACAGTCTATATCTTCTTCTTTTATGCACCACGCCCACGACAGTTACACTTTGAATCTTCTGAGGCAAAAGAAAAACCGTCTTAGCAACTGAAACGCCAACCAATTAGGAATCATGAATCAATTTTTCTAACTGATTCGTAACTGATGAGTTAACTATGAGAGAGAACAATAGCCCTCCGATCATATTCAAGTTTATCTGCATCGTTGGATAAAATTTATTTATCTTCGCTTTAAATCAAGTTTCATCATTTCGACATTCCTTTGGCCAAGTGTCTCGACACTTCATGTCACGATCTCTGAAACTCCGATACAGAGCTTTTCTGCGCTAGCTCCTTCCACTATCTGACCATGGCCATGACCAAGTGCTTATGCATAAAGTGCTTTTTGAGAATTCATATTTCGTGAATCTGGAGATGAGGCATTTTGACTCTCCAAGTTGTGATCCGTGAAACCTCGAAATGGAGCTTATCTGAACTGACTCCTTCCCTTCTCGTGACCACCGACGATGACCATAAGCTGTGCCAAAAGGCGCTTCATATTTCGCGATTTTATAAACTTCATCGAGTCTGATCGATGGTTGAGATCTCCATAGATCCAATGGTCCATATCTTATCACGATCTTGCATCTCGCGAGTTTCCACACCATGCTCCGTTGACTCCAAGTCAATGACTTGTCCTATGATTCGACGGTCCAGATTTGATCTTAATTCAATGGCTCAGATCATATCACGATTTCGGTGTTCTTGTGGTCATGTTTCTTGCCTCTCCAAGTCATGATTCATGAAACTCCAAAAAGGATTCGTATCAACGGTCCAGATCACATCTTGATCTAATGACTGCGATTAAATCGTGATTTTGCATATCGCGATTTCGACGGTTATGTTTCTTTCCTCTCCAAGTCATGATTCTTGAAACTCTAAAAAGGAGTCAGATCAACGGTCCAAATCACATCTTTATATGACTACTTTGATTAAATCACGATTTCGATGGTTATGTTTCTTGCCTCTCCAAGTTGCAATTCGCGAAACTTCGAAATGGTGTGTAATCAACTGTCCACGATCTCAATGAATCTACGGTCCAAATCTCATCATGAATTCGTATCTCGTGATTCCTTCGATGGAGGTTCTTGTCACTCAAATTTGTGATAGGTGAAACTCTGAAATGGATCTTAGATCAACGGTCCACGATCTCAATGAATCTACGGTCCAGATCTTATCGTGAATTCGCATCTCATGATTCCTTCGATGGAGGTTCTTGTCACTCCAAGTCGCGATAGGTGAAACTCTGAAATGGAGCTTAGATCAATGGTCCACGTCTTTTGGTGTATTGATAGTCAGGATCTTTTCATGATTTCACAAGTCTTCATTGTGTCTGTATCAGGATTTCAAGATTTCGTGAACTCGCTTCACCTTGCACTTTTAAAGATCATGCAGATTCTCCTGGATCCTACGATGGTCGATCCTTGTGCTTGGATATAATGCCCAAGATCTATCCTACATGTCTGCACACTCTTCTTGTCTACATTGAGATCTGACAGTCATCGGGAATTCTGAAATGTTGATCCAACGATCACTGTTGATGCTCCTCCCCCATTATCACTGCGCTGTTGATCATGCTAATCTTTGCCATCGATATTCTTTCCAACAATCCTCTGCACTATCTCTTCTAAGCTTATTCGAATATTCTCTGCGGTGTCTTCTCATAATGCCCATCTATTACATACTTTTTGTACTCATGCCATGTTCATTGTTGTACTTGCCATCAATGACAAGCATTCGCTATCTGTTAAATATTTGCCAACACTAGTGCATTTGATTCTGAATTATGCCTCCTTTTGAGAGAAAGAAGGTCACCTTCCTTGGTTCATATGCAAGATGTTGCCTTAAGTTGGACAACTAGGAGGGGGGAGTGAATCAGTTGTTACCATGCTTAAACAATTATTCTTATTTTAAACTCTTTGAAAAGCACTCAATGACAATCAAAATAATTCAGAGAGGTAATCAATAGAACATTCGACATCAATCACACATATGAAATATACAGAGACAAATATTTCCTGAGGAAACCCATAAAGGGTAAAAACCTCTTCTTCTTGGTATGATAAGTAATATTTACATTATGTGCATTATCATACATATGAGCTCCAACTCATTGTGAGGATACAACCTTTGTTTTGCAAGCTGTAACTTGCTGAGAGCACCAACTCTCTGTTTTCTCTAGCACCTACTAGAAGGAAGCACCAACTCCCTAGTTTCTCTAGCACCCACTAGAAGGAAGCACCAGCTCCCTTGGTTTCTCTAGAACCCACTAGAACGAAGCACCAACTCCATGGTTTCTCTAGCACCCACTAAAAGGAAGCAACAACTCCCTAAGTGTTACAGCACCAACTGGATGGAAGCACCAACTTCCAGTCACACAGGCACCAACCTGTAAAATAGAGAACAACAGTTCTCCCTTGCACAACCCTACCACCCTGGTTTCTCTAGCTGCAACCAAATAGAAGCTACAACTCCCTGTGTTCAAGCACCCACTTGAACCTTTGAGGAAAATAGTCCTCCCTACAACCTCCCTACCACCCTGAAATATAAAGTTTGTTATATATAAATTTATCTCAGTGATACAATATTTATCAATGGCTTATTGGTCTCATTGCTATTCTACTACACTACTCTACTCTACCTGCATCAGTTTCTTCCTGCACACATGCCTTGTGCTTTTTGTTCTTCCTCCTTTTATGCTCTATGTTCCATGTCCATTCAATGCACAATACCTCTTCTCTGTATTTTAGCTGTTGCACACTGCCTCCTTCTACACACCTGAATCACTCTCAACAACAACCTCCATCTCTTCTCTCTCCTGTGTATTTATACTATCTGTGCACCTTATTCATCCTCCATGCACAATGCCTCTACATGCTCTTCAATGTGCCACAGTTCTACTCATCGGGTTGTTCACTTCCGCTCCACTTTTTCTCTTCTTCGCTTGCTCAAGCCTCAAAAAGAAAACTGCATCTCACTTTTGTCTATTCCTCATCTGTTACTCATCTCTGAGTTTTATCTCACTCTGCACATACTGTTGGTCTTATACTGCACATACTGTAATTTTCCCTTCTTTACAGTTCAACTCATTTTTCATTCAAAACAAACAACCACACACAATCACTGCATGTTTCTTTTATACACTACTATCACTTCAGTTACCCCTCAAATCAATAGAACAAAGCTTCAACAACTGAAACACAAACGTCCAAGAAACATGATTCGGTTCTGCTAACTACATCATAACTAAACAGTTAATCATGAAGAGAAACAATAACCCTTCGATCATATTCTTAATTAACCTACACCATTGGATTATAAATGATGGGTCTCATGCTTACTCCATATGCCCATTGGTTGTGACCACGGGCCTAAATAAAATGCCTTTCACATTTCGCATTTCACGATTTTGCATGTCGCAAATTCCTGTTGCAAGGCATCTCGACTCTCCAAGTCACAATCTCCGAAACTCCATGTCGCAATTTCACATTTCGCAATTTCTCATGTCACGAATTCCTGTTAAGAGGCATCTCGACTCTCCAAGTCACAATCTTTGAAACTCCAAGTCGCAATTTCACATTTCAGCATTTCGCGATTTTTCATATTGCGAGTTCGATAGGTTAGGGAACCCCGTTCCTTTGACTTTTCAGTCAGCTAAATGACGATCTTTCACCACGTGTCTGATGGACCCAATGGTCTAGATCTTATTGTGATTTTGAAACTTCACGGGCCTTCGTTGTGTTTGATCAATGGTCCAAATCAATCCTCGATCCGACGGCTAGGATTATTTCGTGATTTCACATATCGTGAGTTCAAGAGGTTAGAGCACAAAGTTCCTTTGACCTTTGATTTCCCGGTCTCCGAAACTCCGAAATGGAGTCTTTGTTGATGTGCCTGTTTTGGTATTTCGATGTTTCGCATTTTTCAACTTCAGGACTCCTGTGATGAAGAGTCTCGACTCTTGACTCCTCCAAATCCTGGTATCCAAAACTCTGAAATCAATGTTCCTATTTCGAGATTTCTACATTTCGCATTTCACAACTTCGAGACTCCTATGATGAAGAGTCTCGACTCTTGACTCCTCCAACTCTCGGTATCCGAAACTCTGAAACGTCATGGTTTCACATTTCATGATTTCATTATTCTTGTCATGAGTTTCCTTGACACCTCCAACTCTCGGCATCTGAAACTCTAAAGTGGAGTTTACGCTTCTGATCTTTCCATTCCATCATTGTTGTTGATCTTCCTTGCCTGTCTGTTTTCCATTGTTGTCTCCCAACTGTAAACCTACCAACGTCGCTACTATTCTTTCCTGTAACCATACCTTTGTCATTTTTTTTCTTGCCATCAATAACTGTAAGCATGCTATCACTGTTGTTGTTCTTTCCTGTAGACATGCCATCATTGTTGTTGTTCTTGCCATCAATTACAAGCACACTCTTCTTGTAAACATGCAAACAATCTCCCCCTTTGGCATTGATGGTAATCGTGAACGACTATGCTAATTTGTTTGGACCTCCAACAGTAGCTTACGGTCCGGACCACTTCTTTTCTCCCCCTTTGAAATCAATGTCAAAGAAAACATGCTCCCCCTGAGCTGTTGCAGTTTGTTTAAGAGGTATCAGATATTCAACCAACACAAACTCCCTCTGACATGATGGATTTTCTTATTTGAGTCCTGCAAAATATTTGTATCTAAACCAGAGTCTTCTCCTTCTGATTCTTGGACCTGTTCATCTTCAGTTTCCGCTGTATCCTCTGTATAATACTCAATATTTTTGACCTCTCTTACTGGGACTTCTTCATCAACCTTTTCTTGTCATAACTGGATGAATCCTCCTGTCACTGTTATCTCTCTGTTTCTGACTATTTTCCTCCTTTGTTCCTAAAAGGTTATCTTTCCTTGACAAGGTCTTTCCTCTTGTTATCTCTACAAGATGTCATGTATATCATTTTGTAAAACAAAATGTTGTTGTTAAAGATGTTGTTGTCCTACTGAGACACTGCGTAATTGTAGCTCGTACTTTTCAAACAACCCTTGGATATACCCATTGATTCTCATCGATCTCTATTACTGTAATTTTATTTTTCTTCCATGATGCATACAATCCAAGGCTTTTATGACCATATTCAATCACAAGAAAAAACTGCTACAACCACTCTCATACCTGCTTTTCTTTTTCACAGACGAAGGACCTATATCAGGTTTCTTAGGAGTACTAATTTCTTCCTTGTTGTATCCAATACCATATTTGTCATTTGGTGATCTCTGACTATCCAAGAGCTTATCCGGGGTCATGGGGCTATTTAATAACTTGCTTTGGGTGTTTGACTTCTCAACCTTCAAAACTTCAGCTTCCATCTTATGACATGATTCTTCTTCTACTTCTTCCATGGGATAGATGCTAACTGAACATTATTTTATTGTATCTGTGTCTTCTTCTTTACTTGCAGGGGAGGATTCAATATCAACATCATTAATTGTCCTTATGCCTTTATTCACCACTTGTCCTCAGTTTACATTTACCTTACACTCTTTGGATGTGAACACCTCTTCACTACCTCTGTCACACTTTTGACTTGTATTGAGAAAATTATGTTTCAGACCATCCACAAGTAGAACGTACTAGGCATCTCCTTTTTCATTACTCAAACTCACCATCCCTCTATACTTGAGTTTACCTGGTTCATCATTTTCAAGGATCACATTTCCTGTTTTTCTTTTACTTATGGACAGAAGATTATTCTTGTCTCCAGTCATGTGTTTGGGACATCCACTGTCTATATTTCCGGAGGCCTTTTGTTTTTGAGTTGAAAGTGATAGACCACATTTTTCACTATCTTTCCTTTTCCATGTGCTGGCCTTTCTACCTAACAACTTTATCCGTGGATATAATTTGTAATTCTTCAGATGGTAGTTTGCAGCTTTGTGGCCAAAGTTGTGACAGTTATAGCATTCATTCTCATTGTTCAATAGGTCAAAGTTATTGTTGCAGCGTTGTCTACTCATTGACTATTTATTATTTCTTGACCTCCTCAGTTGCATGTCTCTAGATTTAATTTGGCAATTTGCAATCTGTGATGGTTTGTTACTTGGTTGTATCATTATTTGTTGTGGTAGATATTTATTCCTTGGAAATCTTAATTGCTCATGTCTAAGTCTTAAGAAACGATTTACAACTTTGTGACCAAAGTTAGAACAGTAGAAACAACATCCATAGAAAAATTCTTTGTACCTGGAAAATGGTTGTCTTCTTTGAGAAAATTGATTTATTCCATGCTGGTGATTTCCTTGAGTAGGGAGTGTATTATTTCCTTGTTCTACAGATTCAGTTCTGGCACCTTTTTCTTTACTCCTCCTGGGTGGTTGATTATCTTCCTTTGTTTCTGCAGGTTTGTTGTCGTCATTGGTTGTAGATTTGACAAACTTGATGAAGACTTTGTTGCTTGGATGACCACTACTTGATCCCTCTTCATAACCCAAACCTGTTTTCAAATTTGGATTCCTTTGCTGATTTAGAATGGTGGATAATCCTTCCGAGGCTTTGATAGTTGATAGTTTCTGATGATACAAGGCTTGAAACTTCTCCAACTCTTTCCTAGTTTTCACTACTTCTTCTTCTAGAGCTTTACAACTTGCCTTCTTTTCTGATAACTGTTGTGTCAGAATGTATTTGATTTTCTTTGCCTCTTATAATTCCACTTTTAGCAAGGCAAATTCTTCATCAGGTTGTTCACTGTCTTTCTCGAACTGTATCAACAATTGTCTTTGCTTTCTATTCTTAATTTTGAGTTTGTCAATCTCTTCCAGTGCAGTGATTAGTTCTCCTTCCATATCAACCACATGATATTCTTCATTAGTATCACTGCCTATGATTTTATTATCATAATATTCTTTGGCCATAAGAATGAAGTCATTTACCTTATCTTCACAGGAAGAGTCACTATTGGTGTCTTCTGAGGAGTCATCATTGTTTACACATAAACTTTTCTTTCTATCAAATCTTTTGGATTTGTACTTCTCTT
>JZKD02S1966995.1:114439-126068 GCA_000966675.3 Picea glauca
AACTGAGAGGGGGGGGGGGTGAATCAGTTGTTACCATGCTTAAACAATTATGCTTATTTTAAACTTTTTACAGAGCACTCAATGACAATCACAATAATGCACAGAGGTAATCAATAGAACATTCAACATCAATCACACATATGAAATATACAGAGACAGATATTTCCTGAGGAAACCCATAAAGGGTAAAAACCTCTTCTTCTTGGTATGATAAGGAATCTTTACATTCTGTACATTATCATACATATGAGCTCCAACTCATTGTGAGGCTACAACCTCTGTTTTGCAAGTTGTATCTTGCTGAGAGCACCAACTCTTTGTTTTCTCTAGCACCTACTAGAAGGAAGTACCAACTCCCTGGTTTCTCTAGCACCCACTAGAAGGAAGCACCGACTCCCTTGGTTTCTCTAGCACCCACTAGAAGGAAGAAACAACTCCCTTGGTTTCTCTAGCACCCACTAGAAGGAAGCACCAACTCCCTAGTTACTCTAGAAGCCACTAGAAGGAAGCAACAACTCCCTAAGTGTTCCAGCATGAACTGGATGGAAGAAGCAACTTCTAGTCACACAAGCACCAACCTATAAAATAGAGAACAACAGTTCTCCCTTACAGCACCCTACCACCCTGGTTTCTCTGGCTACAACCAGATGGAAGCTACAACTCCCTGTGTTTAAGCACCCAATTGAACCTCCGAGGACAACAGTCCTCCCTAGCACCTCCCTACCACCCAGAAATATAAAGTTTTCTATATATAAATTTATCATAGTGATACAATATTTATCAATGGCTTACCAGTCTCATCATTCTTCTGCTACACTGCTTTTCTCTACCTGCATCAGTGTCTTCCTGCACACATGCCTTGCGCTTTCTGTTCTTCTGCCTTTTATTCTCTGTGTTCCATGTCCATTCAATGCACCATACCTCTTATGTGTATTTCAGCTGCTACACATTGCCTCCTTCTACATGCCTGAATCACTTTCAATAGCAGCCTCCATCTCTTCTCTGTTCTATGTATTTATATTATCTGTGCATCTTCTTCATCCTCCATGCACAGTGCCTCTGCATGCTCTTCAACGTGCCATGGTTCTTCTCATCGGGTTGTTCACTGCCACTCCACTTTTTCTCTACCTCTCTCACTCAAGCCTCAAAAAGAAAACTGCATCTCACTTCTATCTATTCCTTATCTGTTACTCATCTCTGAGTTTTATCTCACTCTGTGCATACTGTTGGTCTCATACTGTGCATACTGTAACTTTCCATTCTTTACAGTTCAACTCATTTTTCATTTAGAACAACCAACCACACACACTCACTGCGTGTTTCTTTTATACACTACTAGCACTTCAGTTACCCCTCAAATCCCTAGAAAAACGCTTCAACAACTGAAATGCCAACCGTCCAAGAACCATGATTCGATTCTGCTAATTGAATCATGACTAAACAGTTAATCATGAAGAGAAACAATAACCCTTTGATCATATTCTTGATTAATCTGCACTGTTGGATCATAAATGATGGGTCTCACGCTTACTCCATATGCCCACTGGCTATGACCATAGGCCTAAATAAAATGCCTTTCGCGTTTCGCATTTTGACATTTTGCGATTTCGCATGTCATGAATTCCTATTGCGAGGCATCTTGACTCTCCAAGTCGTGATCTCCAAAAATCCATGTCACAATTTCACATTTCAGCATTTCGCGATTTCGCATGTCATGAATTCTTGTTGCGAGGCATCTCGACTCTCCAAGTCAGGATCTCCGAAATTCGGTGTCGCAATTTTGCGTTTCAGCATTTCGCGATTTCACATATCGCAAGTTCAAGAGGTTAGGGAAACCCGTTCCTTTGACTTTCCAGTCAGCAAAATGATGATCTTTCACCACGTGTCCTATGGACCAAACGGTCCAGATCTTATCGTGATTTCGAAACTTCATGGGCCTTCATCGTGTCTGATCAATAGTCCAAATCAATCCTCAATCCAACGACTAGGATTATTTCACAATTTCACATATCGCGAGTTCAAGAGGTTAGAGAAAAAATTTCCTTTGACCTTTGATTTCCCGGTCTGTGAAACTCTGAAATGGAGTCTTTGTTGATGTGCATGTTTCGAGATTTCGGCGTTTCACATTTCGCAACTTCAGGACTCCTGTGATGAAGAGTCTCGACTCTTGACTCCTCCAACTCCTGGTATCCGAAACTCCAAAATGGATGTGCCCGTTTCGCATTTCGCAACTTCGGGACTCCTGTGATGAAGAGTCTCAACTCTTGACTCCTCCAACTCCTGCCATCCAAAACATCGAAACGTCGTGGTTTTGCATTTCTCGATTTCATCATTCTTGTCATGAGTTTCCTTGACACCTCCAACTCCCGGCATCCGAAACTCCAAAGTGGAGTTTACGCTTATGATATTCCCATGCCATCATTTTTGTTGATCTTCCTTGCCTGCATGTTTTCCATTGTTGTCTCCCAACTGTAAACCTTCCAACATCGCTACTATTCTTTCTTGTAACCATACCTTTGTCATTTTTGTTCTTGCCATCAATAACTGTAAGCATGCTATCGTTTTTGTTGTTCTTACCTATAGACATGCCATCATTGATGTTGTTATTTCCATCAATGACAAGCACGCTCTTCTTGTAGACATGCCAACACCTTAGAGGTAGAATCCAACATAGTGGAATCAGATAAGATCAGGGGGAAATCTGATAGGGATAGGAGAAAAAATAGAGTTGAAGCTTCAACTTATGATTCCTCTATTGTCCATTCTCAAGTAGATGAGCTAACCAAATTAGTAAAATCTCTTTCCACTGAAATTGAGAAATTAAAATTAGAAGGGAAATAGACATATAGAAACACTCAAAACAATGATAACAAAGGTAACTACAGGAGACCAAATAATGCTCCCCAAATCTTTCCTAGAGATCCTATAAATAGAGAGAGAGGTGATCAAATGGTACAAGATCCTTTACAAAATAATTTAGTGGATGATGAAGAAGAAGAGGAGGTAGAAGTTGATCCTGGGATTCACTTATTAGGTTATACATCCCCATCCCCACACTTGACTCAATCCTCTTATGAGAAATCTTTAATGGATATTCAAATCAATGAGTTAAGCAAGGGAGAGAAAGCAAAGGAAAATGTTAGTAGATATAATCTGAGATCTAAGAAGAATGAAGAAAAAACGGATGCCCCTAATCAACCTTTTCAAAAAGAAGATTCTGCCAAGGCTGTGACAGTGAGAAGCAACGAAAAAAGACTCTCAAAATCCACAAGTTCTGATCAGAAATCCTTTTCTTGAAACTAAAGAGATCCTAAAACCTTCTTCTTCTTTCAGTTTTGAAAATGAGATCTATAAAATAAAGATCCCCGTACCTTTTTTTGAGTTGATAAAAAATGAATAATTTAAAAAATACCTATCCAAAATTCTACATCCTAAATCATCTTCAAATGCCACTGATTCAATAAATATGCAAGATGAAAAACCAACAGTGATTTTAGGTCCTTTGATAGAAGACAGAGATGACTCATCCCCAACTTTCTACACCTCATTGAATATACATGATAAGGTGCTACACAATTGTCTCATGGATTTAGGGGCATCCCACAATCTTATGCCAAAATATGTTATGGATGAACTTGGGTTAGAAGTCACAAAGACCTATCATGACTTATATTCTTTTGAATCCAGAAAATTCAAGTGTCTTGGAGTCATTAAGGATATGGTGGTGACCTTATTTCAGCTTCCCATGAAGAGTATACTTATGGATATCATAGTTGTTGATGTTCCCCCCAAGTTTGGCATGCTCTTGTCAAGATACAGGATAAAAATACTTGGGGGAACCTTGCAGATGGATATCTCTTATGATACTATTCCTATTTTGGGGGGAGAGAATAGAATACTTTACAGGGAAGTTCAATTGGATTACATCATTAGTGATGAAGCAAATCCCACCAATCACCCTGTTTTTGCTTTTGATACAGATCTGGGATCTAGTATTTTTCAGCTCACTGATGCTCTTGAATCCCCTTTAGAAATCATAAAAAAGTCCATCAAATTTTCTGAAGAGCCTCTTCTAACCACTTATGTTTGGAATATTTTCTTTGATGGAGCCTCTTCCAAGGAAGGTGCTAGTGCTAGGGTGATCTTTGTCTCACCAACTCAAGAAATTGTATCTTTGTCATATAAACTAGAATTTGAGACTACTAATAATGTGGCAGAGTATGAGGATCTTGTCTTGGGTTTGAGGGAAACTAAATACATGGGGATAGAAGAGATATCAGTATTTGGGGATGTTGAATTGATAGTCCATCAGATTAAAAATATTTATCAAATAAAGCATCCTAGGCTTAGATCTTACAAAAATTAAGTGTGGGATTTGGTGGATAGTTTTTTCTCTGATTTTAATATATCATTCATTCCTAGAGAAGAGAGTACCATGGCTAATTCTTTGGCTATATCATCAAGCAACTTCCGAATTCCTATACCACCAAAAATCAAGTATTATGTAGAAGTCAAATACAAGCCTTCTATACTGGACAATGTAAAATATTGGAAGGTGTTCGAAGATGATTTAGAACTTAAAAAATTTCTTGAGATAGTTAAGGAATGTTTTGCATTACACATTGATCAAGATCATGATTTAGAAGTCACTCCTCATGCTGTTGTTTTCCTCAATAAAATTGCTAATCATCATATTGTGTAGATGCCTAGTAATCATATACCAAAGGGAATGGTTCCTTTGGAAAAATTATTTGATGGGAATGATGTGGCATTGAAAGGGAAGGTATCCACTAATGATGTAGATATAACTGAGTGCAATGTGGTCATTGAAAATGATCCAAAATACGTCAAACTGTCAAGCAACCTATCAGAAGAGAAGAGGGCAGAGTATATTAAGTTGTTGAAAGAATTTGCTGATGTATTCGCTTGAACTTATGAATATCTCAGAACTTATGACACAAGCATAATAGAGAACAGGATCCCATTAAAATAAAACACCAAACCCTTTAGGAACAAATTGAGGAAAATCAATCCCATGTTGCTCCCTGTCGTGGAGAAAGAAGTTAAGAAAATTTTATATGCAAAAATTATCATTCCTTTGAGGTATTCTGAATGGGTAGCCAATTTGGTCCTAGTAAGAAAAAAGAATAGAGAAATCAAACTTTGCGTTGATTTCCGAAATATGAACAGAAGCTCAAAGAAGGATAATTACCCTTTACCCAAGATGGAGCACATGTTACAGAATGTAGTGGCCGTAAAATACAAAATTACATGAAATTTAACATATATTTCCTTTCTCCATACGTAAATCATTCATTCACATCCTACAAGAATAAAAATTCTACTGGAATTCAAATCTATTTACAGCATGGAAAATAACTTAACATAATAAAATTTAATTACCTCTTCCTGATGCTAATTTCTCCGCTGACCTGGTTGTCTAGCCTTCTGCTTTGCTGCTACCTGATGCACTGACCAACTCAGCCCAAACCGTGTTTCCTCCCTGCCAGCTAGGAGCATCCTATCCAGCTTCCTAGCTCCAGGATACCATAAGGATATCCTAGCCCCCATGCCCAAAACCCATAGCAAACCGGTGCCCCCTGTTGGAGCCGCCCCTGCTTTTTTTTTTTCCACCTCGCGCAATTTTAAATGTTTGATACTTGAGATCTAAAGTTGTTTTTCTTTTCCTTCCGAATTCATAAAACTCTGAAAATTTTGTTTCCTGAATAGCAATGCCTTTTCACTTTCAAAACAGAACCATTCTCAGAGATATGTTCGCTGTTTTGTTTTGTTTCGGGGTCTCACAAGGTGGACACTTTAAATTTTGAATTCACAAGTCCTGAGTCGCGAAATGGCGAACTCGACTTTTAATTTTCGCCCAAGGCATTAACTAGGGTAAAATATTTAACCCATGACTAGACATCGTCGGGGTTTCGCACCTCGGCATCCGTCAGACCTGATTTTTTGTACTTGCAGCCCCAATAGCCGAGAACACAATAACTTTTGTGAAAACCTTAGTCGAGAACTAAAGGTTAAAAACTAACCAGGGTTAGTTTTGGTTCTCGGCACATCGCCACTCGACACTTTCTTTCATAAAGTTAAAGTGTCCACAACCCCGATTCACGAGTTGCGACGTAATTACAGCGAGATTAATTAGTCTCTTAATCTAAGTTTATTTCTCTTAATTCAATCCTTAATTATCGCCACATCGTGATATCGCGACTCGGCATATCATTCTCCCAAAAGTTTGTCTTCAAATTCCCGAGTTGCGATATGGCGATTAAGTTAATTATAAATTAAGGATGCGCCAAACCAAGGTTGCCATTAATTACGTGAAAATCGGCACTCGCAATCTCACGAGTTTTAAATTCAGAATGTTAAAGGGAAATTCATGATGCGGTGAAAAGCGAGGAAATGATTTAATTCCATAAGATTTGATTTTTTAGAAAATTTTAAATGAGGTACGTCCCGCGCATCGAGGTTGGCACACTTCACAAGGGATTTACTTGCTCTCCATGACCCGATGGCCTGTCAAAGCTGCCAAACATTGATGGCATTAATGAGGATTTAGGGTAAATCCACGACAAAATGAAATCGTATTTATACATTTAATTTGGTTTTAATTTGCGATTTGACAGACTTGTTTCATAGGGTACAGGATTTTTCAAATATATACGAAAGTTTCGTTCTGTTCTAAAAACATTTCTCTTAGCGCATAGAACTCACTTTTCTCTGAGGAAACTCATTTCTGCATGTATACACAGGTCTACTGCAGAAGAGAAAAAGGGAAAGCTTCAGCTATGGCGCCAAGGAGAGCAGCAAAAGCAAATGTCAAAGTTGCAGCACAGGGCCCAGACAACGTCTCAGATACTTCGCCTCAGACGGGCAGCTCAGTACCCACCTGGTCGTCTATTTCAAATATCCTGCAATCCGAGTCGGTAAACTGTTCAGACTCTGATGACTATAACTATGATATTGTGAAGGATGACCTGAACACTAAGTACAAGACAATTGTTCAGTCGGGAATGCACCTGGTTGCAACCAGACCTCAGTTGCTCCCATACTACGACATGATCCGATGGGAATTGGATCACATCGACCTGCCTTCTAGAACTATCGTAAATGACCGACAGGCCATGATTAAGACTTTTAGGCCCGAGCATATCTATTCTATGTATAAGCTCCCAACAACTTCTGAATACACATATGGTAAATAATTCCTGGCGGACTTCAAAAAGAAAGAGTGCGAAGAATTTGACAAAACCATGCCAGGCTTGAAAAAAGATTGGGTGTCACATTCCACGGCATTCAGAGTGAATGACAAGGGTGTGTATTCGATTTCTTCGTTGGAGCCAAACTATATGTATGTGGCGATGATGACTTGTCGGCTTTTCGGATGGGAGGATACTGCACATTTTTACGTCCAGTGGGTACCTCTCATCTTTCGGGTAGTAGAAGGTTCCTCATTCAATTGGGCAAAAATGCTCTCTGATAGTTTGCTCAACAGGATCACCGAGTACCAGGAGCAGAAGGCAGCCGAAAAACCATCCGGATTCTTCATGTCCGCGTATATCATGGATGCAATATGCTCCATGACACCTTTTCCTTTAATGAATTGGGCTTGGAGTCCATCCGAAGAAAAAACTGTGCATGAGTACCACGATAAGCTGTGGGAAAATAATGCAAATAAGTTTATTTATGAGATTTTTAACTGGGTGATGGTGCCCCTGCACGTCACCATTTTTGGTCTTTTGCCACCCCGCATCTCGGATAGCATTGCTGCGAATCTGAGCCATATCGCAGACTGGTACATGGAAGAAGAATTCTCCTATTTGAGAGTATTCGGAGCTGTTGTTCCTCCTCTGGTGCTCCCACAATTTATCCCTGACAAACTGGCATGTCGCGAGATTGCTCAACAAATAGTGATCGACGACGTGAGAAAAGAGCTGAAAGCATCAGCAAAGAAGGTATGGGCGTTTTTCCCTATCCAGCTTAATTCCTATTCTTTAATAGATTTTGGGCATGCTAAGGCTGAGGCTGCAGCCTTAGAAGGCTTGAATTTGGCCTATATTGAATATAAAAGGCATGATCCACAGAGGGTCGTAAGCACCCATTTGGGAAATTGTGGATTAAAGAGGTTCAAACACGAATGCTCACCCTCGGATCATGTTTTCCTAGGGGCCATATCCTATCCGGAAGTACAATTCCGAATCAGATCCCTAGCGCCCGAAGACAGGGATTCTATTTTAAAATTTCAGGCGAACAGGAAAAGATGCCTCCCCGTGGTGCTAGGAGGTTTGGTACTTTCCAAGGATAAATAAAAGGAAGACGAAAGTTCTGAGGTGAAAACTTCTAATCCCGAAAAACGTCAGGAAGGGGAGCAGGAGAAGGATCCTGAACAGAAGAAGAGTCCTGAGAAGGAGAAGGATCCTGAACGGGGGAAGAGTCCCGAACAGGAGAAGAATCCTGAACAGGGGAAGGATCCCGAAACAGAAAAAGAGACAATTGAACCACCCAAGGAGCATGGTCCAGAGGTGGAAGTAAAAAACACCAACCCGCCCGAAACTCAAAATCCAGAGACAGGGACGGAGACAAAGACCCCCAATCCTCCAAAAGAGCAGGACTCACTCACCACACCAGGGAAAGCAGCGAAGCAAATCGAACAACCCATCACCTCTGTCACACCCTTGCAGTCAGCATAGGGAGGCGTTAATGAGGGATGGATTTTTGGTGAAGAACTAAGGCCTATAAGGGTAGAGGAACTCCCCCCTAATGATTTCTTTTTTGACAGAAAAAGAGAAGTTGTAGTTAAGCAGGAATTTCATCAAGAGGGAGAGTCCACTGTTAAAAAGTTCAAAGTGATGACCGATGGGATGAAAAAAASGAAAGATGAATTTGCCACAGAGATTGCAGGAACGTTGGGAGCATACGCGACGACAAATCAATTCTCGGTCGCGGCGTTAAAAAATCATCTCAAAGCAAAGAATCGACTGATCAAGACTCTTGAAGCCCGAATAGCTTCGGTTGTGGAAGATGCTAAGAGTCAAGCGAGTGGAGCAATAGAGTTGGCCCAATTGGCCGATAGGAAAGAAATCGAAGTCCTCAAGACCAAGCTGGAATAGGCAAATTCAGTTATCCGAGAAGGTCGGGTGCAGTCCAGCCACCAGAGGGATACGATCACACAATTATAGGCTCAGTTAGAGGACGCAGAAAGCAAGGTGATTGACATCAAGATTGTTAAATCTCGAGCAGTCGACATTCGGAGCAGGGTCTCTTCTGCTCAACAGAGTCTACTAAACAAGATAGGGGAGTTTCGAAAAGATTGCTTGTTAATGAATCAGATTTCTGAGAATCTGATTGTCAAGGAAAGAAACGCAGAAGTCGCTCGGGTCGTCTTCCAGGAAGCAGTGATAGCGACCAATAACAGATTTTCAGCAGGGACCCCCGGGCTCTCCATTGCCGAACAGACTAGGGGTAATATTTTGTTAAAGAACTGGGAGCATGATATTACTTTAAGCAAGGAGAAAGCACAAAAAGTGATGAATTCACTAGAAGAAACCTTCAAAATCATAAATGGTGAACTATTAGGGATGGAGAATGGAGGAGACACAGAGACGCTGAGGCAAATAAATATGGAGCGGATCTCCCTCAACATGAAAGAGAAAAATGAGAGAAATTTGATGGAAATCTCTAAGATGGACAGGGCAGGGATGGCTCAAATTGATGAGCATCTAATTCAACCCAGCACACAACTCGGCACCCTTGATATTGTTGATGCATATATGGGAAATAAACTTTTGCAATTAGATCGAGACTGTTATTTTTCCGAAGCCAGTTGTCAGGCAAAGCTGTCACAGCTCATATCCCAATTCGTGGACAAATGTAGGATATGCACTGAGTCTATGCAGAGACAAGCACCTAGCACTTCTTGAAAACGGAGTAGAAGAGATGGAGTGATTTCGCTCCTAACAGCTGCCAAACGGAACCGCCACAGCTTGTATCCAATTTTACGGACAGATGTATCATATGCACCGAGTCACGTAAAGGAAGCAGCTGGCACTTTTTTGTATAAATAGAACAGAGAAAGAAGAACAAAGGGCTGGACCTTTTTTGGGAAGTGATTGTAATAGATTTTTCTAAATTCAAGAAGTTAATACAAGCAAATTTGAAGATTCCTACTTCCGTCATGACTGTGTTACAAGTTTGTCTATTATGTTTTTTGTTTCTTTTCATTTTGCTCTACATAATTGATGTGTATCACTATAATTTAGTACAACCACTACTATAGTGAAAGGATTTCATCATTCTGTAATTGTTTCTTGTTTTTCCTCTGCACCAGTTATCAGCGGGTGTAAGACCAATTTACATTTACAGGATCATATATTTATTTACACTATATCAATTATGTCTGTGTTAGTTTCTTCTTTTATGTATGTGCGAGTTTTCTATTGACTAGAACCTTACATTATCCACTGTTAAACGTTTTTCTCTCACGCTGCATCTTTTTTAAAAATAACACAGTTACGGGAAAAGGCCTTCAGTTTGTGTTTTTATTTCATTCTTCGTGCAAAGTTTCTCTTCACTTCAACCAAATTGAACAGCGTCGAAACCTCTCGTTAAATCATTTCTTACTGGTGATGTTTTCTCAATGACTATCCCTGTAGCTACTCAACCGAATATTCAACCTGGACTCTCTAATCAAAATCATATCACTTTAAATCTTTTCGATACAATACTCATAACTGCTGACACCCGGGAAGAACTTGAACGTTCATGGGCAGCCATTGAACGAGATATAACTGCTCAAGAGCAGTTGGAAGCTAGACGTCGGGAACGTAGAAATCTGACTTAGTTTCCCATACCGAAAGTGACTTTATTCTTGTATACATCTTTTACATATTTTCGTATGCCTTGACACTGTACTTTAAGCCTTAGTACAAACTCAGGAACAACACCCCCTTCTTCTGGTTCACCAAAAACCCATAAAACAAACTCCCCACACAAGAAAAATAATCACCTCAAACATATAGTCTTTCCCCCTTCCAATAATTCTTCCTCCTCCCAAAATAATCATCCCCTTCCCGTAAGACTCCTCCCGTCATATCCCCCCTTCACCGACCCTTTCCTCCTCATTAATTTCCTTATCCCTACATTCAATATCTTATCCTGTTAGTTAATGTCTTATCCTATTATTTAATGTTTCTTATCCCCTCCGTATACATAAATCATTTAATTAAACAAATTAAAATTATTAACCCTCTTAAATTTATTACCCATGTCATTGAATGTGATAGGTAATTAATTAATCAAAATTATAACAATTAATTAATTAATTAATATTTAATTATTATTATTATGCCAATCTTTGTTTAATTAAAACAATGTTAGGACAATCAATTACCTAATTAATTTTTTACTTAATAATCCCTAAGCATATATTCAAGTAGGGTTGTTACATATACCCACCCTTTAGGAAACTTCGTCCCGAGGTTAAGGTATCTTATGGTACAAAGCAAAAGAAACATGGTTCACACATTCATAACAATTAACCGACATTATCAGTAAGTTAGTCAAGAAAACTCATACATACTAGTGTATATGTACAAGAAATGCATGTGTAGCTAGTACA
>JZKD02S1966995.1:126351-141139 GCA_000966675.3 Picea glauca
CGCATCATATACATCATCATCAATAACATTTAAACATTTGTAAAATTTACATTCACCTAGTAGATCACATTATATACATCATCATCAATAACATTTAAACATTCACAAAAGTTTATACATTTTAAAGTTTAAGTGTATCACTTAATAGTTTCATTGTGATTACAAAATAAAGTATATAGGCCTTAGGTAATCCTATCTATCCAAGTCAAAATGTGGTGTTACATACACCCAACCTTCAAGAAACATATTCTCGAGGTGGTCAAAAAAGTGAGGGATAGTCTCAACGTAGTGTCTCGGCATCTTCCCAAGTAGCAGATCCTGGACTATAATTGTCCCACTGGACCTTAACTTGGTGTACCGGACAGTTCCTGAGCTGTCAGACTCTATGGTCCAATATGCGTAATGGTTCTACCGTGAGGGTTCCCACGTCCGATACCTGCAATTCCTTCCAATTTAGTTTATGTGATTCATCAGCAACATAATGACGTAAAACAGATACATGAAAAACATTGTGAGTTTTATGCAAGTGGGGTGGCAGTACGAGACGATAGGTAACGGGTTCAATTTTCTATTGGATTCTGAATGGTCCTATAAATCAAGGTGACAACTTTGTCCCCTTCCTAAATCGTATGGTACTCTTATTAGGCCCGATACGAATGAAAAACCGGTCTCCCACTTCATAACTTCGGTCAGTCCTATGTGCATCCGCATAACTTTTCTGCCTATCATGTGCTTCCTTTAGTCTTTGCCTAATCTGAATCACCTATTCCTCCATCTCTTGAATCAATTCTGGCCCAACTATTACTCGGTCTTCTAGTCTACCCCAACTCAATGGCATTCTGCATGGTCTTCTAGAAAAATCTTTGTAGGGTGGCATTCTGATGGAGCTATGAAAACTGTTATTGTAGGAAAACTCTACCAAAGGTAGGTACTTCTCCCACTAGGTTTGATTATCCATGACATACATCCTGAGCATGTCTTCCATGACTTGATTTACTCTCTCAGTTTTCCCATCTGTTTCAGGATGATAAGATGTGCTTGAGTTCAACTGAGTCCCCAACGCTGACTGCAAACTTGTCCAAAACCTAGAAGTGAATATGGAGTCCCTACCTGAAATGATCTTCTTAGGTATCTCATGAAAACAGATAACCTCTCTTACAAACACACGTGCCACATCAGTGACATCGTAAGTGTCTCTAACCGGAATAAAATGAGAACTCTTGGTTAACTTATCCACTATCACAAGAATGACATTGTGTCTATGAGATGTGAGAAAAAACCCCACAAAAACATCCATAGAGATGACTTCCCACTTGGACATAGGAACATCATGTGGTTGTAGGAGGCCTGCCGGGTGATGGTGGTCGACTTTCACTTGTTGACATTCTAGGCACTTGGTGACGAAATGGAATACATCGTGCTTCATGCCTACCCAGAAGAAGAGCTTCCTTATATCTACGCACATCTTCTTCACACCCGGATGTGCACAATAAAGTGCTCTATGGGCTTCCTTTAGTATGATTCTTCGAATATCCCCATTCTTAGGGATGTACATCCTTCCTCGATATCTTAACAGTCTGTCTGTTTCCAGACTATATCCTTCATACTTTGGATCTAACTGCCTCCCGCTCTGGAGGTTTGAAGTAACCTTTAAATACCAACTATCTCCTTGGAGTTGGGTAAACACATGTTCCCTCAGATTGACCTTTAAGGTTACCAAGGAGAAGATACATGGTCTCCTACTCAAGGCATCTGTGACCACATTTTCCTTTCCGTTGATGTACGAAATACCAAAATTGTACTCACTCATAAACTCACTCCATCACCTTTGCCTGGCATTCAGATCTCTTTGAGTGAAGAGATGTTTTAAACTTTGATGGTCCATTTTGAGCTCAAAGTTTCATCCCACAAGATAGTGTCTCCAAATTTTCAGAGCTAGCATTACAGCCGCCAACTCTAAATCATGAGTCACGTATAGCTCTTCGTGTTTCTTCAACTTCCTTGATGCATAAGCTATCACTCCTCCATCCTGCATTAGCATGGCCCCCAACCCTTGCTTCGAGGCATCCATGTAGACTGTGAAGTTCTTTTCCATATCCAACACTTGTAGAATTGGCACACTAGTTAGTAACCTCTTAAGCTCAATGAATGCACTATCACATTCTTTTGTCCATTCATACCTAACCCCCTTGCGTTGCAAAGTGGTGATGGGTTTCACTATTTTTGAGAATCCTTCCACAAATCTCTGGTAATAACATGCTAGCCCCATGAAGCTTCTCACCTCATGGGCATTTTTTGGCACTAGCCACTCCATAATGGCCTTTACCTTTTCTGGGTCCACAAAGATTCCTTTGCCGGAAATGATATGACCTAAATAGTGAATCTCTTTCTGGAAGAAGGAACACTTCGACAACTTTCCATACAATTTGTTCTCTCTAAGGCAAGACAACACTACTCGCAAGTGTTCATGTTCTCTTTCGTTCTTGGAGTAGATGAGGATGTCATCTAGAAAGACTTGTACAAATCGATCTAAGTACTTCCGAAATACGTCGTTCATGAGGCTCATGAATACTGTTGGTGCATTGGTCAATCCCAAAGTTACTATGACAAACTCGTAATGTCCAAACCGAGTTCGAAAGGAAATTTTTGGGACATCGCCTTCCTTAATCCTTAACTGATGATACCCTGATCGCGAATCAATCTTTGAGAATACCGTTGCTCCTTTCATCTGATCAAAGAGGTCATCTATTCACGGCATTGGGTACCTATTTTTCACTGTAGAACAATTTAAGTCCCTGTAGTCTATACACAGTCCTAAGGATCCATACTTCTTCTTTACAAAAATTACGGGTGCACCCCAAGGTGAGACACTGGGCCTTATTATCCCTAAGTCCAGTAACTCTTTCAACTGCATTTGCAATTCACAAAGTTTCGACGTTGTCATCTGATACGGAGTCTTGGATATTGGTTCTGCACCAGTTTTAGCTCAATAGTAAAATCAAGCTCCCTCTCAGGAGGTAATCCTGGTAACTCGTTCGGAAAAACATCCTTAAATTCTGACAATACCGGGTACTGATCCAATGAGGGTCCCTTCCTTTCATTCACTGCTTCCACTACATAAAGTTGACACCCTTGCCTCAAGCATCACTTAACCTTCATAGTCGATATAAAGCGTAACGACACTTTTCTCCATACACTCTGGATCTCTATTGGTCTTCCTTCATCGTCGACACAAATCACCCTCTTTGTAAAACAATCTACCAAGGCTCGGTGAGCTGCTAACCAATCCATTCCAATGATTAGGCCATACACCCCAAGAGCAGTGATGTATACATTCAACCTGGTAGTACACACACCCAGGTCTACTATACAATTATCAACGCTAGGTCCTACCGCTTGTTTTTCTCCCGAAGCCATCTCGACTTGTTTAAAGTCATCCTGCTCGTAGGCTGCCAACCCACTCTTTTCTAATGCAGATGGGGAAATGAAACTATCTGTAGCATCAGAATCAAATAAAATCGTAACATTGATATGATTTAGCGTACCTGATGACTCCACCACTGTGGATTGATGTTCGGCCTGGCGATTATTAACCGCTGCGTAAATCTAGTGGCTGCTACCTGCTCTCCCCATCAGTGCCTTTCCTTCTCTATGCACGAACCCTAATTGTAACTCTGGATAGTCACGCTAGTAATGGGGTCCTCCGCACCCCCAATAGGTAACATGAGATTGAACATGTGCACTGTTATGTGACTGTCTCTGAAATGAGTTCCTTCCCCTGGAACCCCTACCCCTACAAGTTGTTCCCTGAGATGGTCATGGACCTGTCTGTGTTGTTGGCAATGAACGAGATGTTGCACCCGCTGCCATTGAAATCCCTGCAGCTACTATCCTTGGCGTGAATCTGTTACCATATGGTGGTGACCCTAAGCCCTCTCCCCTGAAAAATTTCCTTAGGGCCTTCCCTATGAATCTAGGACGATGTGGAAATGTCGGTCTTGTACCCCCGGTTAAGTTCATGTGTTCCTCTGCATAACGCACATTTTCCACCACTTCTGCTACTGAAGACGGTTTCCACATCCGCACCATAGCTCTTATCTTAGGGTTCAATCCATAGACGAAGTGTTCTAACTGTCGTTGGTCATTATCCATATACGAAACATATTTGACCAATTCCATAAATCTGACCTCATATTC
Organism: Picea glauca; assembly: GCA_000966675.3. Lineage (NCBI taxonomy): Eukaryota > Viridiplantae > Streptophyta > Pinopsida > Pinales > Pinaceae > Picea > Picea glauca. The sequence goes on from JZKD02S1966995.1 coordinate 130,549, forward strand.
TTCTACAGTTCTGTTTCCCAAGGCATGAAATGCCCCTACCTGTTGTTCCTAAAAGTACGCTAGAAGATATTTCCTTCAAAACCTCTCCTTGAAAAGTTCCCAAGATACAGTGTCTGGGGTAAGGTGCAGTTGTCTTTCCAGGTTGCCCCACCAGTTCAAGGCATTGTCTCTTAACTAAAAAATTGTGATCTTCGCCTTTGAGTTGGATGCATAGTCCCTTAAGGAAAAACACCTTGTCATGCTTTCCAACCATGCTTCCGCGTGTTCACTAGCATGACCCCATGCAAACTCTAGAAGTTTGATCTTCTACAATTATCGTGTGATGTATTCGAGTGAAGGTCCTCCCCCTGAATCCCTTGACGCTTCTATATTACCCGTTCTAGATGGTGGGGTTTCCACTTTGGTCCCTGCTGGTTGTCGCCCCTTTAAAGTCTCATTAATGGCCTCCAATGAACACAGTATGAGAGCTAGTTCGAGCGATGGTGGCAGTGATGCTGGCGGTGTTGGCGGTGCCTGCGACGATTCTCCCCTGCCTCGATTCCTTCAAGTCCTGACCATCTTGTATTATTTAACCTGCATCAACCAAAGTTGTTAGGGTGAGTTCAAGGACGTTTGAAATTGGTGCTACTCAAACTAGAAACAGGGTTAGGCGTAAGTTTTTCTTTACTTGTTTGTAAACAGACATTACTCTCTTTAGGGGATTGGCTGGGTTAGGATTAGGATTAAGCGTCTAAGCTTGATTTCTTCACCCTAAAAAAATATATTTGTCCCCTTGCCCTGTAGATACGCTAGCCTTGTGCCATACTCGCCAATTCCTCTTGCTTACTGTTCTAGTGTGTATGCCGCCTCCTTCCCACTTGTCCTAGTCTAAGTCCTTTAAAATTTTCGCTTACAACTAATTATCCTTCGATTCTTGACTCGTGAGATTTCCTAGGTGCATTGTATATGTGCATTGAATTGCGTGTCTCGATCACTGCAGGTGCGAGTCTTTAAGGATTGTAGAGTGGCTTTCGGCATTGGGACTTAGTGCTTGTGCATTGTGATTATGTGCTTCTTCCTGACTTGTGGTCGTATGATGTAGTGAATCTGAGGTGATGCATTGAAGCTTAGTGTTTGACTTTGACTGGTGGAATGGAATGAAAGGGCTCGACGATTGGCTCAATGAATTGTGTGTAAGGTCTCATGAGCCTGACGCTTGGATAATCGAAGTTTATACTTCGGAATACACCTTGTTACCATTAATCTAATTAAGTATAAGAATTTATTTGTAAAGACTCATGAGGGTGCATTGTTGTTAGTGTTCTCCTTAAGGCGCTTCACTTGGTGGGGGGTCTTGGGTTCAAAACCCATGGACTCTCTAACATTTTAATTTAATTTTTTTTTATAACTTTATTTATTAATATTATATTTTTTTATTATTATTTAATTATATTAGTTTTAAATCTTTAAAACTAATGTTTAAACCTTAATCTTAATAGCATGTATTTTAAACCTTTATTTTTTTATTCTGATTTTTAAAACATAATATATATAATATAATAATTATATATTAAATATGTTTATCCTTTTAACCTGATTTTATATAATAGTAAAATAAAATTTAAATAGAATAAAAATAAATAAAATTTAAAACAAAAAAAATCACTTAAATTTAATACCAATAAGAAAAATTTAGATTCAAACAATCTTGGGCCTCGCATGAGGCCCACGTGCCCTCTTATCCCTCCAAAATCCTACACCTAGATCTCCAAACCCAAATGCATCCTTCTCTTCCACCTCTTTCCTCTATCACCTGGCCATTCTGCTCGGTCCCTCTCCTCTTGGAGCTGGTGTTTGTCTGATCGTGGCTTGTGAGTTTTCTTTTTTTTTTGTTTGTAAAAGGTTTTAGGGTAACATGTCCAATATTAGCCTGCGGTTCCCCATTTTTTTGTTTTCTTGGTCCGATGCCTCCTCCCGTGGCTTGGAGCTTCATTTGCAGGTCACGTGGCCTAGTGACTACGCTCTTGGGCGCTCTGTGTTTCGCTTTGGTGACTTATGTGTTGGTTTTTGTGATGGTTGTGGTTTCTTTGTCGTCTAGTGTTGGGCTACTAGGCTCCAGCTTGATAAAAATGTGTAGTGCAGAATTGATGGGGCCAATCTCCCTTGATGTTCTTGTGGATGTATTGCTCGACACTTGGTTGCTTTGATATTTTCTTGTGTTCTGTTGTTGCAGCGTCTGTGAAATGTCGGAGTGAGTTTTTAGGTGAAACAGGGCCACCATTAATTTCCTGCAAAAGGAATCTCTTTTCTGGGATCGGTTCGCTGGTTTCTGCTTAAAAATGCAGACTTTAGTCGTTGTTTTGTTGTTTTTGGTAGCCTTGAGCCCATGGGTTAATTGAAATGGTCTCTTTCCCCTTGTGGGCTCTCTCCTTAGCACCTTGCGTATGGATTCTTGATGTTTTATGGTGTATGCTCAGCTCTTGGTTGAAGGTTAAAGATTTGGTTCGATGAGTTATAAACCCTAGGCGCGTTGTGCACTATGATGACCTGTGGACTTTCACCGTGGGTGTTCTGTTTGACATTGCCTTGGGTAATACCTGATGTTCGGTGGTTCTAGGTATGACCTCAGCTGTGATTTAGGTTTGATTTAAAAGTTGGAATTGGATATTGGGTAAGAATATCCAATATTTTACCTCTTTCTTTATATATATTTTTTTTGTTGCAAATTTTATTTTTTTTATTATTTCTGTTTCTGTTTCTGTGATGGATGTGTAGCTCTCGATTGAGTGATGGATGAGTAGCTCTCGGTTGATGATCCTTTTGGTTGATGATCCTTGTTTCTATTGTGCACAAAGGAAACTTTGTAGGATCCTCCTCTTCGATGGCTTGGCGTTTGGTGTTGGGATTTGTGTTATGTGTTGGTGTAGGTTCTTGGCTCGACAACTATGAGCTCGGATAATTGGAGATTGGCCCTGTGGGATCAATATTTTATTTACTATTTACTATTTTTGTTCCTATGATGGATGTGTAGCTCTCGGTTGAGTGATGGATGTGTAGCTCTCGGTTGATGATCCTTGTGGTAGGGGTCGAATGATAGGCCCATCATATTTTTTTTTCACTTTCTCTTTTTTACGTTATTCTTATTTTTTTTTTGTTTCTAATTTTATCTATATCTATTGATGAGTGCGGGAGAACAAAGGTGTCATGGACTCCTCTTCCACATGACTTGGTTTGGCGCATGGGAAAACTCCTCTTTTGCATTGTATTGTGGCAGGTGTTTGCCAACTATGGAATTTGGATCCCGGTGCTTAACTTAGAGATTCGGCATGTTGTGCACAAAGGTATTCGTGTAGGCTCTTCCTCTTTGAGGGCTTGGAATTTGGCACTGGGCTTTGTGTCTCTAACTAACTCGTGTTGTTTGTTGGTGTAAATGCTCAACTCGACAGATGTGGACTTGAATAAATAGAGATTGGGCCTGTGTGCCTAAATATTATTATTTTTTTTTATTTTACATATGGATCTGGGCGCAGCAGTCTGAAGAGTGATACCATGCAAACAAATAGTGGTAATATTAAAATATCCCTTGCATTGCTTATTGTCTTTGGCATGATTCGACTTGTTGCACTGGATGGCTTGGCTACTATGGTAATTGCGATGGTTATTTGTTTATTCCTAGCCTCAAAACAACAGAAATATATGACGCAGGTACTGTCTTCCAAAGATAACCGTATGAAGGTCACTAATGAAGCAATAAGCAACATGAAGATTATTAAGTTGCAGGCCTAGTATGAATGGTTTCATAGAAAGTTGATGCTTCTCATGCTAAAGAACACATTTGGATAATGAGGATTAAGTAGACTGCTGATGTAACCATTTTTCTGTTGTGGTTACCACCTCTTGCAGTTTTTGTTGTATCATTTGGCTCATGCATACTAATGCAGATAGAGCTTACTCCATTTTTTTTTCCCATTTATATGCATATATTTTTTTATTACATTTTAAATAAATGTCTTTTACATATGCCCAATTATATGCCTATAATGTCATCTATGCCTATTTATATGCCTTTTTCTTTAATTATTGGGAGGAGGAAGCATTATTGATCTGCATATAATAGATATTAGTGGGTTTGGATTGCAAGAGGTGGATTTGGAGCTCGAGCTTGGCCCTTTAGGCCCAGATTTCAAACAAATAGCTTTGATACCATATGTAGTGGTCGTAAAATACAAAATTACAAGCAATTTAACATATATTTCCTTTCTCTATATGTAAATCATTCATTCACATCCTACAAGCATAAAAATTCTGCTGGAATTCAAATCTATTTACAGCATGGAAAATAACTTAACATAATAAAATTTAATTACCTCTTCCTGATGCTAATTTCTCCGCTGACCTGGTTGTCTAGCCTGTTGTTGCCTGATGCGCTGACCAACTCTGCCCAAGCCATGTTTCCTCCCTGCCAGCTAGGAGAAGCCTATCCATCTTCCTAGCTATAAGATACCGTAAGGATATCCTAGCCCCCATGCCCAAAACCCCTAGCAAACCGGTGCCCCATGCTTCTGGTTCACCAAAAACCCATAAAAAAAACTCCCCACACCAGAAAAATAATCACCTCAGACATACAATATTTTCCCCTTCCAATAATTCTTCCTCCTCCCAAAATAATCATCCCCTTCCCGTAAGACTCCTCCCGTCATATCCCCCCTTCACCAACCCTTTCCTGCTCATTAATTTCCTTATCCCTGCATTCATTATCTTATCCTCTTAGTTAATGTCTTATCCTATTATTTAATGTTTCTTATCCCCTCTATATACGTAAATCATTTAATTAAACAAATTAAAATTATTAAACCTCTTAAATTTATTACCCATGTCATTGAATGTGATAGGTAATTAATTAATTAATTAATTAATTAATCAAAATTATAACAATTAATTAATTAATAAATATTTAATTACTATTATTATGCCAATCTTTGTTTAATTAAAACCATGTTACGACAATTAATTACCTAATTAATTTTTTACTTAATAATCCCTAAGCATATATTCAACTAGGGTTGTTACACATGAGGTGACATGAGCATCCAGGATGTCTATGGTTGATGGAATTTCCGTATATGATCAGGTCTCTATTTTGATAGAAGATGGGGAGAAGATGACCTTTACCACTCCTTGGGGTACATTTATGTACGCCAAGATGCCCTTTGGTTTGATGAACGCAGGGGAAACTTTTCAGCGAGCTATTGACATAGCATTTATTGCAGAAAAGGACAAGTTTTTTGTTATCTATTTGGACAACATAACATTGTATTCACAGGTTGATAAAGAACACTGGGATCATCTAAGAAAGGTTTTCTTGAAATACAGAAAATTTGGCCTCTCTTTGAATCCGAAAAAATCATTGTTTTTCATGAAAGAAGGAAAATTATTGGGGCATATTATGTCAACTGAAGGGGTAAGAATTGATTTCAGCAGGGTTGAGGCTATACAAACTTTGCCACTTCCTAGATCTAAAAAAGAGGTACAATCTTTTCTGGGAAAAATTAATTTTTTGAGAAGATTTGCATCAAATTTTGTTGAGTTAGTTAAATATATCACAACCATGTTGAGGAAGGATAGTGAAATCAAATGGATTTTTGAGGCCCGCATTTCTTTTGATCAGATAAAGAAATCCTTGACTAAATCCCCGGTCCTTGTCAGCCCCGACTACTCCAAGTACTTTCTTATTTTTTCTTTTGCCTCTTTTGATACAGTAGCAGCAGTCCTACTGCAGAAGAATGTTGAAGGCTTAGAGAAGCCTATTGCCTTTTTCAACATGGCATTGAGAGATGATGAACTAAAATATGACATTATGGACAATCAATCCTATGCATTGGTTAAAGCTATTAAGTCCTTCAGAGTTTATGTATTGCATTCAAGAGTTATTGCTTATGTCCCATTAGTTGTTGTAAAAGAAATTCTTATTCAGCCTAATATAGATGGAAAAAGGAGCAAGTGGATTGCTAAATTACTCAAATTTGATTTGGAGATTAGACCCACAAAATTGGTTAAAGGCCAGGGTTTAGCCAAGATCTTGGCTAAATCAAATTGCTTAGCATTGGGGGTGAATTTTATTCACTCATGTTAAAAAAATGAACAGGCTGAGACAACTGATAAAGGTCCTCAAGTCATTTCTACATTGGAAAATTGCAGCTGGTACAAGGACATTATAATTTTTCTGCAAAATTTATAGCCTCCAAGTGGTATGGAAAAGAACAAGGTGAGGGCCTTAAAATTAAAATCAATAAAGTATTTCCTTGTTGATCAAATTTTGTATTGGAAGGATCCATTAGGATTTCTTTTGAGATGCCTAGACCCCCAAGAAGCCTAAAAGATTATGTCTGATTTTCATGACAGTTTATGTGGGGGGCATCATCATTGGAGAACCACAGCATACAAGATCTTCAGGGATGGGTACTTTTGGCCTAGTTTGTGTTGGACACACCTACCATAGTTAGAGGGGGGGGTAAATGAGTATGGGTTTCTTTTTCCCAAAACTTCCCTCTTGCACAAAAACTCATGAATTAGAATTCAACATTTATTCATTACCCATTGTTGTAATTTATAACCAGTTAGATGTGAGCACATATAAGAAACATATATCAAAAATATATCATCAACAAGTCATCACCACAATGATCACAAATAACACAAGATGTATGTACAATTTTCTTTTTACTACAGACTACAATCCTTGGGGTTTATCAACAACAGTTGAATAGAGTACAACTATGTAAGAGCACTTGTTCTATAATGCACGACTCAACTTACACCCTCAACACCAACTGAGATGAGGCAACAATCCTCAATAGATATCATTCTATCAATAGGTACGCGACCTGTTAGTAGTGCAGCCCGTGTGTGCATGCGCCCTGGCTCACTACAGCCTGCATGTGCATGTAGCCAGTGTATAATGCAACAAGTGTATGCTTCTGAGAAACTAGGGTTTTTCTTTGCTTCACATGCTCAGATCCTCTGCAACCTGCAATCACTTTCTCTTATGCCTTCCACTATCCAAACTGACTGATAGCCAGTCACAACACATCCAATCTCTCCAATAGCTTTCTTATGCTCCACAACAAATCAATATGAATGCTATCTCAACCATGTATAAACAACTAGTATAACATAGCAATCATGTCACTACTGAAGCACAAGAGTGTTTCTCACTCCATCAACCAAACTGAACCACATCATAGAAGCCATACCAAGAATTCCCTAAGCATTCACAACACATCAAACAATAGTATCCATCAAGACAATAATGCAACCATACCAGTGTCTTAGTGATAAATCTGAGGCCATAGAATGCAGATCTGAAACCTGCCTAATCATCCAAGAACTTTACACCAGCTCAAACACAAATCTCCATGATTTTATCCACTCCACGCTCTCTGTACACAGTCATCCCATTTTTACACTCACCTTATACACAACTAGCCCATGTGTACATGCACCCTATACATAGACAGCCTGCATGGACATCCGAAAATAGGGTTTTCTGTGAATCCAAGACTTTTTCCGTCAAGATCTCCGACATTGTCGAAACTTTGATGCGTCCATGAGATCCTCCTCTCACTCTCTTCCTTAGAATAGATCTTCAATCATGCTCAAGAGATCCATACGAATAGGATGCTCTCACAATAATATCTCTATTAATCCACAAAAGGATTCTCACCAAATGTACATTTTACAAGAGATCCTAGCTTCTTATTTATACTTTCATCTTCTAGGTCACTTAACCCATTTTTAGGTTACTTAACCCATTTCTAGGTCACTTAACCTATTTTCCTTATTTTAGGGTTAACCACTTTCCCTGAATAGAAAGTTATCCAATACTTTATTATTTAAATATTCCTTCTTGATTTTGTCACTTCATTTTATCATTTAAATAATCTTTCTTGATTTTGTCACTTTACTTTATCATTTAAATAATGATTTCTTATTTTCAAGCACTTTGACTTCTTTGACCTTTTGGGGCTTCAACCCATAATATGGGGGTCCTTCAACTTCGTAGAGCCATAAATCTCAAACCGTTCGGAAATGGCATGTCAAGCACTATCCATCGGAAATGGCATGTCAAGCACTATCCATCTAGGATAGTTTCACCAACAGCTTCATTGATCTTCATCTCATTAAGCCACATCCAAGCATGGGTCCTCCAACCATTCTTCTAGGATAACTCAATCCGTAAACCATCTTCCCGTGAGGGATTTCACCCTAACAAGACCACTTTGGAGTTCATCCATTTGTGCACCTTATCAACCATGATAAGACAATAGTGATTCATCTTTGTATCAATTCACCACTGCATCATATATATCAATTTTGCATCATGTATCAATGACAACTCATTGATATATCTTCATCAATGCATCATATCAATGATCCATGTTTATCAATTGGTTTCCACTTGGACATATATCATTCTCATCAAGGGCATCATATCAATGATCCATATTTATCAATTACTTGGCATCAATCAATGACATCAATCAAACCAAACCATTTGCATCAATGACGTATGATCCAACAATTTCACAAATAATCAAACCATTGGTACCAATGACAACATGATCCAACAATCTCCCCCGTTGGCATTGATGGCAATACCAACATTGATGTCAACTCCGATTATCAATTATTGATGTCAACATGTAGACAAGGCATGCTCTTCATCAATATTCAATGTGACTATCTCTCCACATGAATCTCTCCCATCAATAGACATCAATCACATCAATGTGATTATCTCCCCCCCTTTGACATCAATGGAAAAGGGCCATTCTCCTCCTGGGGCTGCTCCCCCTGTCTTGTTGTCGTTGTATAATCTCTCCCATTTTGAACAAGAGATATCGATCTAATGTAATGCTGAAAATACATCGAACATACTCCCCCTGTGACCATCACTCCCCCTGGAATTATGCCTTTGTGCTCTTTTTTTAAATATAGGGATCTTTTCTAGGTATGCATCTGATAAATATCTCCTCCTAGAATCATGGGAATAAGAATGATTCCCCCTAAAGGTATGTATCCCCCTATCTTCTCTTCAATATGAACAATATGCTACCATATGATGATCCTTGGACCTGTTCATGCATCAAACTTATGCTATACCATTCATCATGAAACAAAATATATGTCAACAATGAAATAGAGAATCATGAACAATACATCCACCAAGTGTATCATGTACCAAAATGTGCCCACCATGCACAACACCCATGTACATCAACAACGTGCCAAATGATATCATCCATGAAATGTATCTACCATATGACAACATGTGCATCTACCAATATGCCAACATGTGCATCCACCAATATGTCAACCATCTGCATCCATCAGTATGCCAACCATGTGCATCTACCAACATGCCAAATAATGTATCATATCACTCATGATATGTCTCCATTATGAACCAAGTGCTACAATCATGTATCAAACAAATTCCAATGTTGTGAAAATCAAGTAATACCACTATGAGTGTACTACTATGCACCAATACCACAAAATGATGAGTCCCATACATGTATGCCAAGTCCTCCATAAAACATGTGCTTATCATCCAACCATATGTCACAACATGTAGCCCAATCTATATGCAAAATGCATGCACCATGATATCAACATATGCTTCCAATAATACATCATAAGATATACAAGCCATGTACACCACCATCATCACAAAATGATTTATCCCAACAGAACAGCTTCAATCCATACTCATGGGTTAGTTCCATGCACCCAAGATTTATTTTATATTATAGAATTGTGTGATCTCACCATGAAAACCTGCAGCAAACAGTGTCAGAACCTACAATAAACAATGTCAGACTCTGCAGTACAGAGTTATACCATCACATCAAACTCCAAGCCATGTGCATTGCCTTTTCCCCAAGGCTTTACAATAGACACGTGGCCTACAGCACAACTGAGCACATGTGTATGTGACCTATTCAAGGTCAGCACACATGTGCACGTGACTGTCACCATTGTTACCTACGTGTGACTTAGTAGATGACACTTTTGAACTTCCCTTCAATCTTTCATTCTGATCTGGTTTCTTTGTCTTCTTCACCCACTTCTGTAGATGACCCTTCTCTTCAGAGCTTGAGCTCTGAGTATCCATCTTTTCAAAGATGTCTCCCTTTCTTACTTCATTCCTTCTTCTAGCCATGCTATGTGAAGTCCTCATCATGGAATTTCTTCTTGTGCTCCAACACTCCTGGGATTTGTGGCCAAATCCACTACAGCTGTAGCATCTCATGGACTTACAATGACCAACAATGTGTCCTACTTGAGCACATCTGATGCAGGAGCATCTGCACATCATCAAGCGAGCCAGCGCGCACGGAGCAAGATCATACAGCTGGACAGTGCCAGCGCGCACATTTTTGAAATGCTTTGGAGATTTTTGCGTCGTCGTTTGGATGAGGCATTCAAAGCCAAGCGCGGTTGTATTGTATTAGTAGATAGGAAGGCATTTATTTGAATTAATGTTGTTAGATAGGAATTAACTGTAGATTAGACAGTTTTAGCTTTAGAGAGGGAAAACGGAGTATAG
>JZKD02S1966995.1:148419-184003 GCA_000966675.3 Picea glauca
CAATATGTGCCTTAGACTTCTCCTAAGAAACTTCTTAGTGTTATCTGAAAGATAGTTATAGTCTATATAATAATGATCACTTCTATATCTATATAAACCCTCTTCAATTTCCTTTCGAAGTTTTAATAGGTTTCCTTCTATTCTTTTCATGGGATAAATACCATCAAAATTTACACAAGATGTTTCTACATCTTCTTCGTCACTTGTAGAGAAAAATTCATCATCATCATTGCAATCAAAGGTTATTGAGTATTATTTACCTTCATTTGAAGTATCTTCACTTTCTTCCTTTTTTCCAACATCAACACATAATTCTTTGCCTTCATCTTTAAGATCTTCCTTTGTGCTATCATCACTTGATTCTTTATCTTCACTTGAAATGTTTTCAAAATCACATTTAGAAATAATGCATTCAAGAGTTTTTGATGATTCTTTACCTTTGATGATCTTGATGGAGTGGTCTTTAGTTTCTTCTTTCTCTTCCTTTCTTTGATATGTCTCCTCTAGATTTAGCCATAGATCCTTGGCGGAAGTGCATTGTCATGTGATCTCTTTGATAGGACTTGAGAGGTCACTAAGAATGGTCTTGAGAGCCAATGCATCATTCCTCTTTCCTTCCCTTTGAGCTGCTAACTTTGACTTGTTCTTCAACGGAAAATATCCACCGATGGTTGCCTTCCAAATAGCTACCCCCATTATTTTCAAATACACTTTCATCTCTATTCTCCAAGTAGAATAGTTTTCCTCATTAAGAATTAGTACTTCATCATCCATTTGTGTGTTTATGGATCTCGTTCAAGTTTGTTAAGGATTCTAGTGAAGTTCGGATCTGATACGAATTGTTGGACACACCTACAACACTTAGAGGGGGGGTGAATGAGTGTGGGGTTCTTTTTCCCAAAACTTCCCTCTTGCACAAAAACTCATCAATTAGCATTCAACATTTATTCATTACCCATTGTTGTCATTTATAACCAGTTAGATGTGAGCACATATCAAAAACATATATCAAAAATATATCATCAACGAGTCATCACCACAATGAACACAAATAACACAAGATGTATGTACAATTTTCTGTTTATTACGGACTACAATCCTTGGGGTTTATCAGCAACAACTAAATAGAGTACAACTCTGTAAGAGAACCTTCTCTATAATGCAAGACTCATCTTACACCCTCAGCACCAACTTAGATGAGGCAACAATACTCAACAGATATCAATCTGTCAACAGGTATGTGACCTGTCAGTAGTGCAACCCGTGTGTGCATGCGGCCAGTGCATAATGCAACAAGTGTATGCTTCTGAGGAACTAGGGTTTTGGTTTGCTTCACATGATCAGATCCTATTCAAACTGCAATCACTTTCTCTTATGCCTTCCACTGTCCAGACTGACCCACATCCAGTCACAACACATCCAAGCTCTCGAATAGCTTCCTCATGCTCCACAACAAATCAATATGAATTCTATCTCAACCATGTATAAACAACTAGTATAACATAGTATCCATGTCACTACTGAATCACAAGAGTGTTTCTCACTCCATCAACCAAACTAAACCACATCATAGAAGCCATACCAAGAATTCCCTAAGCATTCACAACACATCAAATGATAGTACCCATCAAGACAATAATGTAACCATACCAGTGTCTCAGTGATAGATCTGAGGCCATAGAATGAAGATCTGGAACCTGCCTCATCATCCAAGAGCTTTGCACCAACTCAGACACAAATCTCCATGATTTTATCCACTCCACGCGCCCCGTACATAGTCAGCCTGCATGTACAATCACCCTATACATAGCCAGCCCACGTGTACACACATGCTATACACAGACAACCCACATGGACATCAAAAAATAGGGTTTTCTATGAATCCAAGACTTTTGTTGTCAAGATCTCTGACATTGACGAAACTTTGATGCATCCATGAGATCCTCCTCTCGCTCTCTTCCTCAAAATAGATCTTCAATCATGCTCAAGAGATCCATACCAAAAGGATTCTCTCACAAGAAGCTCTCCATTAATCCACAAAAGGATTCTCACCAAATGTACATTTTACGAGAGATCCTAACTTCTTATTTATATTTTCATCTTCTAGGTCACTTAACCCATTTTTAGGTTAATTAACCCATTTCTAGGTCACTTAACCTATTTTCCTTATTTTAGGGTTAACCACTTTCCATGAATAGAAATTCCTCCAATACTTTATTATTTAAATATTCCTTCTTGATTTTGTCACTTCATTTTATCATTTAAATAATATTTCTTGATTTTGTCACTTTACTTTATCATTTAAATAATGATTTCTTCTTTTCAAGCACTTTGACTTCTTTGACCTTTTGGGGCTTCAAGCCATCATATGGGGGTCCTTCAACTTCGTAGAGCCATAACTCTCAAACCGAGATGAGTTATGTGACATTCCACATACCACCGGAAATGGCATGTCAAGCACTATCCATCTAGGATAGTTTCACCAACAGCTTCATTGATATTCATATCATTAATCCACATCCAAGCATTGGTCCTCCAACCATTCTTCTAGGATAACTCAATCTGTAAAGCATCTTCCCGTGAGTGATTTCACCGTAAGGGGACCACTTTGGAGTTCATCCATTTGTGCACCTTATCAACCATGATAAGACAATAATGATTCATCTTTGTATCAATTCACCACTGCATCATATATATCAATTTTGCATCATGTATCAATGACAATTCATTGATCCATCTTCATCAATGCATCATATCAATGATCCATCTTTATCAATTACTTGACATCAATCAAACCAAACCATTTGCATCAATGACATATGATCCAACAATTTCCCAAATAACCAAACCATTGGCATCAATGACAACATGATCCAATAGTTTGTTCACTGATGTTTGTGCTAAGATTAGAGCCTATGCTAAGTGTCAGAAGTTCTCCGGAAAGTAGGATCTTAAGTCTTTGTCATTGAATCCTGTGGCAGCCTGAGGACCCTTCCAGTAGTGGGGCCTAGATTTTATCGAGGAAATACATCCCGCTTCCAGTGGTCAACATAGATGGATCTTGACCACTACAAATTACTTTACTAAATGGATTGAAGCTATTCCCACAAGGAATGCTTCAGACAAAGTGATCATTGGTTTCTTGGAAGACATCATAGCAAGGTTTGGGTGTCCTGATAGAATCGTCATTGATAATGTTGCATCAATCAAGGCTAAACCATTAATTCATTTCTATGAATAGTTTGGGATCACTTTGATTCATTCCACCCCTTATAATCCCCAAGGAAACGGGCTTGTAGAATCCTCAAACAAAAGCATTATAAAGATCATTAAAAAGATGTTAGCGGATAACAAAAAGGCATGGTATTTGAAACTCAAATTTGATCTATGGGCTGACAGAGTGATAGTGAAAAGGTCCTTGGGACTTCCCCTTTTAAGCTGGTGTATGGAGTTGACACAGTTTTTCCTTCTCATTTTTCCTTATGTGTGTCAAAATTCTTCCAGGATTATCAAGGGGAACCTGATCATATGATCAGAAGGATTCAACAGCTGGTTGAAGTGAAGTAGACTCAGGAGCATCTTATAGACAAAGCATCTAACCATCAACTAAAGATCAAGCAGGCTTTCGACAAAAAGGTGAACAAAGAGGATTTTCAATTGGGCGATCTAGTGCTCAAGTGGGATGCACTGAAGCAAGATAAAGGAAAGCACGATAAATTTGAATCTTTATGGATTGGTCCTTTCAAAATATCTGAGGTATTCTCTAATAACACTTTCAAGTTGTAGAATATGGAGAATGAAGAGGTTTTTGGTGGCCCTGTTAATGGGAATTTCTTGAAAAAGTACTTTGCTTGAGCCTTGAGTGGATCTTCATATCATTGTAAATATCATTCTATCTTTATTTTTGTTTCAATAACTGACCCCATAGCCCTAGAATAAGGCACTGTATCTACTCATTCTTGGCAGCCCGCAGGGTGCATGCCATCCCTTGTGGAGCCAATGTTATCACACTAAATTTCCTTAGGTCTTTTAGTTTGTTTTCATTCCATTTTTTAAGCCTTAGATTTTAATTTTCTTTGAAAGTTTCATCCCTTATTAGTTTATGATTAGTAGGACCCATTAGATGATTAAAGTTATGAGTTTTAGTTCTAGTTTGATCCTCAAAATGATTTTTGATCCCTGAACCATTTTATCTTTTGAATTATTTTTGGTATCTTTCATGACTTGTCCCTAGGTAGATCCCTCCCATTGATAAACTGATGTAACACCTCTTCCTCTTCACTCATGATATTGTATGAATGCCTCATTGTCCTTGCTTACCTGTCCAATAATGTTTTGGAATGGAAGCATTGCCTACTCATCAGGCAGTTTTGTAGCACCTATCACGTTCATCATACTTCCACCTTGAGTCATGATTTCCACGACTGATGTCATGTCCATCATTTTCAATGCCAGAATTCAGTTAAATATACCTTCAAAGATCTTTCATTTATGAGCCTTGATAACAGTTTCAAATTTTGAAAAAACTCAAAAGTGTTTCGCTATGCAAATTCACAAGTTCTGATTAGGCAACTACATGTCAACCAAATCCGATGCTGAGAAAGATTCCAGGGCTGAAGTTTTCTCAATTTCATCCTAAGATTGTGTTGAAGATCTAAATAGGTATCTACTCCATAGGCATCCCATGTTGCCTCCTCTGCATATTAATCTTCACAGGAAATATGTGCTCGGGTTTTCAGTTTTCTAAGATTTTATAGTAGTAAGGGTCCCATATTGGAATTGTAACCTTGTATTTTCTCCTCTTCAGACCTGTAAAATTATTTACCTGTATCTATGGTCTGATCACTGTTGTTTTATTTAACCATTGAAATCGCAAGACTGTAAATAGCCTATTCTTTGTGTATACGTTGCGCTACCCAGAGGTGTTGCTCAAACCCTCTCTGTTTTCCTTGCTTCCTTTCACCTTGGAGTTTCGCATTTTTACTCAATTTAGGAGGGCCAATTTCGGATTAACCCCTCACTGTTTACACTCTAGAATACCTGCACAAGCCTAAGTGTTTAATTCCTAAAGTCGAGCTTGACTTACTAGCATCAATCTGTCTAAAAGGGTCATCCTTATACATTTGAAGCACTATTCAAATCCTTCCTGATCATTACCATCCCTTAAGCCTTTCAAAATCCCTCATTCTGAGCCATGGAGAATCCTCAATCGGTAAAGACACACAAAGGTGGAAAGGTGGTTAGGATAGAACCGGTGGACATGCATATTTTTTATACAGAGCCCATGGAAAGAGAGGCCTTTCAAAGAGTAGGGTGCCTCTCTTTCTGTCAGAACATGCAAAGAGGCCATCTAGAGGTAGCAAGATGGTTTTCATTACAGTTTTATGGAAGTAAAACCAAGGTTGAGGATTTGGAGTTTGAGGTGACTGAAGCCTCTATCTCAGCTGCAAAAGGGATCTCCATTACAAGAAAAAAGTGTTTCAAATCCATGGCTTTGATTTCATCCTATGCAAAAGATCTTTTTAAACCTGAATATCAAGCCAATGATTTGTCCAAAAGTATGCAAAGGAGTCAATTGATTGAACAATTTGACAAATTATTGAAGATCATACAAAGATATTTTACTTGTGAAGGGAGGTTTAACACATTGTACCAGTACTATATAAGGTTGTTGCTACATTTTACTGGTAAGGTTGAGATGAAAATTACCTATTACTTTTTGAGGAGTATAGGTAAGATGCCAAATAGGATACAAGCCAAATCTAAAGATGTGGATTTGATCCTTTTCCACTCTGGATTAATTAGAATGCTAGTCTCTGAGGAATTGGGTAAAAAAAAGATTTCATGGGAGAATTTTTTTGTTACCTTTAATTTCAAGTTGAATCTAGAACCAACTCCTCAATCATAGAAGGAAAGTCTTTTGTCACCCACCAGTACTTCTAAATCAAGGACCAGTAGGAAGAGAAAGGGCAGAGCCCATGTTCAAGTTTCAGAGATCAGCAAGCAAGTCATAGAAGATGAGGAGGATGTTTTTCCTTCTCCACACAGATATTTTTCACCACCTCCTCCACCGGGGTTAGAAGAGGTACCTTCTTCTACCAAAGCTACATCCAAGAAAGGGAAGAATCTTCTCTTTCCCTCTTCTCCTCCAACAATAGAAATCAAGGGTAAAAGAGCTTTCACAAGGTCATCAATTCCTAAGGAGGTTTTCAAAGACCAGTCTTTTCTAGAAACCCCTATTCAAAAGAAGAACGGTAAAGGCATTGAAAATCCTGTGGAAGAAAAACAAGAAGCCCTTGTACAGAAAGGTAAAGGTAAAGGTATTAAAAGACCTTTGGAGAGAAAATATGAAACCTCTGTGAAAGACTTTTAGGAGCCTGTGATAATAAATGAAGAAACCCCTGTGCAAAGGAAGAAGAATAAAAGTAAATACATCAAATAACTTGATGAGGTAGACAAGACACTTCCCATGCATGAGGAAGAGGAGTCTAAGAAAAAACCTGTTGAGACTCGGCATTCCACTGTTCCTCCTGAAAGTCATACCTACAAAAGACTTATCAAGCATCTTAGAGATGCAAGAAAAGAAATAGCTCGTCTTAAAGAAGAAGATAAGGTGCACTTGGATCAGATGGAAGAGCTCATGGATGGATACAGTCACACCCTTGACTTGGCAAGGTTTGCAGCAAGAAATCCCTAGCCCCTTCATAGATAGTTAAATAATCTTTACATGCAAAATAGAGGCTTTCAGTCTCATAATAGGAAGCTAAAGGCTGAGCTGAAGCACTTTCAAGATGAGGTAGCCCAAAGAAATTTACAGGTGTTGGTCGAAGCTGCCATAAGGCATGAAAAAATAGCAGCTAAGGAGAGCACAAATACACTAAAGAAGATTGTCAATGCTAAGACGAAGAAGTTTGTTGTGCCAATTGAAGATCCTCTTTCTACTAGAAAGAGTGTGAGGTTAAGTGTCAAAATGAAAAAATAGTTGGTAAGAGGTAAGCCCCATTTTTTAGGATGGTTCCTTTTTGGGAGGGTTAACTAATATGCAAATATTATCTCTGCCATCTATACAACCTTCTAAGCATTTAACTATCTGGATTTTTATTTTTTGCTAAGTG
The DNA here is from genome assembly GCA_000966675.3 of Picea glauca. NCBI lineage: Eukaryota > Viridiplantae > Streptophyta > Pinopsida > Pinales > Pinaceae > Picea > Picea glauca. The sequence goes on from JZKD02S1966995.1 coordinate 155,535, forward strand.
CTAACTTCCCCCAGTGGTAAAAGGAAATACCTATTGTATGGTCAAGGCACCTAAGTAAAATGGTTTTGTCATCATGAAAGACCAAAAATGTATATGCACATGTTCAAGATTGAAGGCGCTGTGTTTTTGGAAATGCTACCCAAACCTGTACACAAACACAACATAAGTGGTGCTACTTAATATTGGGTAAAGAACAGAATTGGCACATAGGTGAAACACAGGGGTGTTTTATACAGGTGCTACCTACAGGTTAGCACACATATGCAGCATAAAGGTGCTACCTACAGGCACTACATTTTCTCCTTGTAGTGTGCTACCCAGATTTTCTACCCAAGGAAGTTGCCAACAAAAACCAGGGATACAGGAGGACCAAGCTAACCACTTTGGGATAAATTCATGATGGACAAGGTTGTGGAAACTTCAGTTGGCATCATGAAGACAACCACATGCTTTGAAATACACATGGAAAACAAGGAGTTGTGCAACAAAAGGGAATCAATTCAGTTCGATTAGTCACCAACATTTTGTAAATCCTAACCTTGTACAATATCTACTACAAACAGATACTCAGAAAAGAACAAAAAATATGCAATGGCAAATACAAACATTACACAGAGATTTTTCCCTAGAAACCCAAACCGGGAAAACCAACATATTCTATATTCATTCATTGTGTCACATTGTTTACAATACAATATACATATAGGAGCCAGCGGCATCCAAAACCCTAACCCAATGACCTAGATTAGTCCAAAACCCTAATTCCTTAACCAGAAATAGAAAACCATCGGCAAAAACCATGTGCCGAAAAACCACCTAAATACATGACACGTTTCCCGAAGTAGGTGTTACGTTTCCCAAGGTAGGTGACACTACTACTTGTGCAAAGAGTATAACACATACCCAACATTATCCCACTTGTTTTTTTCTTTGCATACAGGGGGTTACATGGTTACATAGTCAAAAATCTAGGGCAACAATGCTCATGGATCCTCTACACCAAGAGAACTTCTTAGTGCTCACATATTTTGTTAATGAGTCTACAACATTCTTCAAAGTGTCCACCTTCACCAGTCATATTTTCTTTTCTTCAATCATGTCTCTCACAAATTGATATTAAACATCAATGTGCTTTGTCTTTGAATGATAAGAAGGGTTCTTCGCCAAAAAAATTGCACTCTGACTGTCACACTCTATCCTTACAACTTGTTGTACCAACCCAATACCTGAACACAGTATTTGTAACCATACTTCTTCCTTACTTGCATGAGTGGCTTCCATGTATTCAGATTCTGTAGTTGAAACACATTTTCCTGTTTTATAGCATAGGTGGTTAGATAAGTTATTAGAGAAAATAAATGTTTAGAGTTTTTCAATGGAAGGAGTCTAGCTTGTATCTCCAGTTATTTCCTCTGTTTTTGTTATAAATAGATATATTAATTTATTTAGTAGGTTCGGATGGTTGAGAAAGGCTCCCCTATACTGTAATATTTTGATGAAGTAACTGTGATCTAGTGATGTACTGAACTTAAGACTTTTTGACTAATAGAAATCAGCTTCTCTTTCATCTTATTTCCTTCTGATGCTAAATGTTCATGCTTTGAATGATTCACATGAATGATTTTGGTGAAGTTATGATGGATGCTTGATCATTATGTTATCATGATGTTTATTTATCTTCCTTAGTTTCTCAGTTCAAGAAGATCTTGTGTTAAGAAACATTCCTCCTTAGGCTTTTGTAGACCTGAGGTTTGCAATAGCCCCTACACTTATCTCATTCAATTCTTCCCTCTATTCATGCTTACTCCCAAACTATTGATTGAAGTTATCCAAGACCTTAATTGCTGGTGTATGCTAGCCCTATTATCTAAGTTAGAACATTATCATTTGAGTCATTTTCCATTTGACCCTTTGAACACCCTTACATTCACTTATAAATTGATCAATACTGGGATTGCCTTCCATGCAATATGAAGGTGACTCCTAGTGCTAACAAGGGGAATAAGGAGGAATAAGAGTACCCTTAGCATTGGATGAGAGGTACCAGTGAAGTCTCTATAATTAGAAAGAAGGAATAAAGAAGGAGCACAAGGAATTGACAGACTTCCTCAATTTCTCCATCTTCAACAGTTCTGGTATTTTTATTTTGAATTTTGTAATAGTAATGAGATTATTTTTTAATTATAATTAATTTGTTTGCTGCTATTTTATTTGCAACCGGAAATTTAGAAATTAAATTGTAACTGCCAATATAAATTACAAAATCAAAATGTAGATTTTCACTGAATCGCTGCCAAATTAAAATACAACTCTTGAAATTTGATCATAGATACTTTGTATTGACTATCATCAATTGAACAAAGCGATGATCAAGAACCAGTATACGTTGCCCATAAAAGATGATTTGTTTGACCAGATGAAGGGAGCAATGGTGTTTAAAAAGATTGATTTGAGATAGGGATATCATAAATTACGGATTAAGGAGGAATATGTCCCTAATACCACGTTTAAGACGATATTCAAAAACTATGAGTTTACATTTTTACCGTTGGAATTGATGAATGCCCTAGGGGTATTCATGAGTTTGATGAATGGGGTATTCCATGAATACTTGGATATGTTTGTTCAATTATTTATTGATGACATATTGATTTATTCTTGGATGAAAGAAGAGCATGGCGAACATTTAATTTTGGTCCTACAGTGTCTATGAGAAAACAAATACTACAGGAAACTATCAAAATGTTCTTTTTACCAATAAAAAATTCATTACTTGAGACATATCATATCTAGTGAAGGTATCATTGTGAATCCATTGAAAGTAGAGTCCATTATGGAATGGCCAACAACAAAAAATGTATAATAAGTATGTAGATTTAAGGGTTTACCATGATATTACGGACGGTTCGTCGAAGTTTTTTCGAAGATAACAAATTTGAACATGGAATTGCAAAAGAAAAAAAAAATCAAGAAGTTTGTTGGGACAACGAAATGCACAAAAGAATTTCAAAATCTTAAAGATATGTTGACAATAGTGCCAATACTGAAGGTCCTCGACATGGAAAAGGAATTTTCGGTATTCATGGATGCATCCAAAGGAGGTTTAGGAAGAGTTTGATGCAATACAGTCGAGTGATCTCTTACATTTCAAGAAAATTGAGAAAGCATGAAGAGAAATATGTAACATATGACTTGGATTTATTAGAAATTCTATATTCCTTTAGAGTGTGGAGACATTATTAGATTGGAAAAATTTTTGAATTAAAGTAAGATCATTGTGGATTGCAGCATATATTTTTGTACAGTGACTCGAATGTGTGACCAAGCCATTGGTCAGAATTACTTAGCAAGTATGACTTTGAGATTAATTACATTAAAGGAACAATGAATAGAGTGTCAAATGTGTTGATTCAGATACCACACATATTCTTGATGATACCTATTAAGATGGATCTTTGAGAAAACAATCTAACTTTACATATAGACAATGACTGGTATAAATAAGTTAAGGATAATATTGGACGAAATACCATGATGGTACTAAAGTTTGAATGTTATTATTTAGAAAACGATGGATTTTTGATATTTAATGGAAGAATTTACGTACCACCTAACAACGAATTAAGAATTTTGATATTGAGTGAACCTTATCAAGCAATGTACATGGCTCATCGAGGAGCCATGAGGATGAAGGCAGACCTTAAGCCCTTATTCTTCTAGAAAGGAATGAAATCAGACATACTTAGTTATGTGGCGAGATGTCTATAATGTTAGTGTAGAAGGTTGAACATAGACATCTAGCAGGATTGGTACAACCACATGTTTTATAGTTGGATTGCCACTGACGACAAGGAAACATGATTTGATTTTTGTGGTAGTTGACACTCTAATTAAGAGTGTACACTTTATTCCAGTGCATACGATGTATCAGACATTATACATAGTTAGAGTATTTGTTAACAATATTTTGGGGTTACATGAAGTACCAATAAGAATCATATCTAATTAGGGATCGGTGTTTACAGGACGATTTTGGACCAGTTTCCAAGAGGTCTTGGGAACAAAACTAAGCTTTAGAACATCATATCACCTAGAAACAGAAACGAAAATAGAAACAAGGAACTAGATTTTGGAGGATATGTTTCATATGTATGTAATGGACCAACAAAAACATTGGGGGGACTTCTTGCCACTAATAGAGTTTTCATACAACAACAATTACCAAAGTACGATTATGATGACCTCTTTGAGTTTATTTATGGGAGACCGTCAGATGCCATTGAGTTGGGATAGAATAGAGGATAGGGTCTTGGTAGGACCAGAAGTGCTCCAAGAAATGGAAGAACAGATGCAATCAATAATACAAAGGATTAAGGAAGCACAGGATCGGCATAAGAGTTATGTTGATATGCATCATGTTGATTGCAACTATGGAGTTGGCAACAGAGTTTTCTTGTGAGTAAAACGGAATAAGAGTTTGATCAAGTTTTGAAGGGTGATAAAATATCTCCTAGGTTTGTGGTACCTTTCGAGGTTCTATAGAGGAAAGGACTCATGGCCTATTGACTATCCTTTCCTGATTCTTTGAGGGGTATGCACGATGTATTTCATGTATCTATTGTATGACATTATACTAGTGATCCATCACATGTTATTGACAAGAGCTCTTTACAGTTGCCAGATGAGGTTTCTCTCATGGCAGAGCCAATCTACATTCTATACCATCACATTTGATAGATACAATGTCAAATATCGATAAGGTCAAGGTATAGTGGGACAACTATAGTCCACACTCGGCTACCTTGGAGGATGCATGTGAGATGCGTTAGTAGTTTCCTTACTTGTTTGATAGATTATATATGTATATCTATTCCTAATACATTTTTTTACTTGCATTTATATACTATACAAACTTTGGGACAAAGTTTAAAACAAGAGGGGGTGTATGTAACATCCCTCTCCACTGAGAACAATTTTAATAACATATTCCTTGAGGACACTTTCATACAAGTGATTCAGTTATGGAATATTATGATTTCGTTTCGATTATGGGTTATATATGATGAGGATGTGTATTGTAACTTATTTTTATTTGATGTATTTAGGTATTGGAAGATACTATTGATGAGTTTACCTAAGTGTGTAGGACACATGCTAGGTTATGGATGTTGATGGCATCGATGGACTTCCTTGGACTCTGGATTAAGTTAGGGAGTGGATTGTATTTGTTTGAGTATTTCATTTTATGCACATATGAAAGATGATTGATTTCAGTATTATTACATATATAGATTATTAACACTATTTTTTTCAGTGGATGCATTCTTGATAATGATTTCTAATCCGACTCACATAAGGAGTAGAGGGGCCATGCACAAAAACCAAAAATTGAGGGAGAGGTATGGAAACATCCCTGTCACAAACTACTAGCATTCATGTTGTGGTGTGAACTCTAGATTAATTATTACCTAGTTCAAAAGGTCCATGATGTCTTAAGGGAAGACTGAGACAGTTCCTCACGAGGATTCTAAGGAGCTTGCAATAAGGAAAATTCCTTATTCTTTAGAAGCCCTTAGTCTCTCACAAGTTCAACCGAGTGGAGTGTTCCCTCCAAGGGTTGGAATAACTTCCAAAACCAATCAAAGGTGAGTGGCACCCTTGGATCACAGAGGTGCGTCTTGAATGGCATGTCACATAATTAAAAACTTGAGTCAATAAATCTAGATGGCCTAGAAAACATTGAAATGATTAGACCTTGTTGGAATAATAATTAATTAAACAGTAAATTATTAGTTAAATCCCAACAAAATTCTAAGCCTAAGAATATGACTAAGCCTAAGTCTAAGTTTAATTAAGGGACTAATTAAAAATGTTAAATAAATTTAAATAGTTGAGATAAATCAATTCCTAGGAGAAATGTGAATAAAAATCTAAAGATTGGATAAAATGCACATGTGTGCATGAAATTAATAAATTGGATTTTTAAAAATAGAAGAAATAATAATATGAGAGAATAAGAGTACACATGGAAGAGAATATTGAGTCAACCTACCACTAGTCTAACTAGAAGAAGACTCCTAATCCAACAGTTAAGAGACACTCATTAAATTAAAATTTGGGGAACAAAGGGAGAACTAAGAGAAAAAATAGGAACACATTGGGGAATGTGAGGGAAAATGGATTTTTAAATAAAATAAAAATGGAAATTACTTGTGCAACTTGGGGAGGGTGTGATAAGTGTAAAGATGAATAGTCATAATTAATTTAATCTAAAAAGATAATTATTTGTGCATGAGGACAAGTGTCAGTGAGGAAATTTCTATAAAAAAAATGGTGAAGAAGGAAAATAGATCAGACTTATTATTGGCTAGGTTATGATGCCAAAATTGTTTTGATTGTGTTTTACTTGTGAGAGTTGGGATACCAAGATTGTAGAAAGAGTGGAAGCTCTACGTTTCGAGGCAAGATTTGGACCTATTGTTTGTTGATTTATTGTGTGTGGCTCCTTGTTATATCAAGACTTGCCTCATCCTATGCAATCTTGCATAGAGGGCCTTATTCCATTTCCCTATGCAGAATTATCTTCCCTGTTTATAAAATCTAGAGACAAAAAATAACATTTTTCCACATGTACACATATTGCACACTATACAACATGTGTATACAAAGGTTGCTCCACGACAGCCCGTGTACATCGGGATTTGTTCCAGAAAATGAAAATTAATGTCAGGATTCCATGTCACGACAGGATATATATGATCCTTGGCATTACATATACTGGAAACGTTCTGACTCAGCCCTTCAGTTCCATTTTGAAGGCTATAAATGGGCCAATTCCGAGCTATGAAAAAAGGAGAAAGAATTCAACTTTGAGAGCAAAGTTACTCTGGAGAGAAATTATTTACTTCATATTAGGTTTGCATCCCTCTTTTCTTTTAGTCTGAACACAGTGTTCAACCCCCAAGATCTTCCCTTATTGATTGATAACCTCATTGTTTCTCTCTTATGAGCTTGCATTTGGTGGAGGATTGAAGTGGTCGAGGCCCAGTTGGAAGGAACTTAGCTTCTTGGTTTCAAATTGTTCCGATATAGAAGCCTGTAATATTTTCACTTCTGCTGATCATTTATTAATAGAAATACTCCTTTTCTGTCCAATTGATATCTTGTAAATATATGATTTATTATCCATTGACGTATTTTTTATGTATATTGATGGATTATGCTATCTAATGTGCTAACCTTTTATATTATCACCATATGCTTGCTTTGCTTGGTTATTGAAAACTAGTTGCAGGTATATAGCTTTGGGTCAAAGTGCTCAACAGTCGACTTCATCAAACATATGGATAAGGTAGGCCTCTTTATTATCTCGTTTGCATATTGGTTTATATAGCATGTCTTTGGGATGGAGTTGATTTTTGCAGTCGTTTATGTCTATTGTGCTTCACCCTGGCCATAGAGAGATTTTCCTCATAACACTCCTTTGCAGATTGATGGGATAAGGGTGGATAAGAGTACCTATAGAACTGGTTGGGAGGTACTGGTGAAGTCTCTGTGATTAGCAAACAAGAATAAAGAAGCAGTGCAAGGAAATGACGGAGTTCCTCAATTTCTCAATCTTCAATGGTTCCGGTATTTTTATTCTAAATTTTGTAATTGTAATGAGAGTATTTTGTAATTAGAATTAAGTTGTTCGTTGCTATTTTATTTGCAGCCATAAATTTAGAAATTAAATTTTCCCTACCAGTTTAAATTACAAAAGAAGAATGCAGATATTCACCGGATCACTGCCAAATTAAAATACATCTATTGAAATTTGAAATTTATGTGGAAGCCTTCAAAACATTTGCATTTCTGAAGAAAATAATTATATTTTATTTTAAATTACGAATACGAAATTCATTTTTAATCGCCACAATTTTTGGTTGAGTTTGAAATTGAAATTTGTATTTCGTTGCCAATTTAAATGGCAAGAACGAAATTTTATTGCATGTTCGAAAGATACCAATTTATTTGCAACCCAGGAATGTTGAATTTCCTCTTTCACTGCCAATTGAATTTATAGAAACTGATTCTATTGTTCTCTTGGCTCATTGTAGAATTTATTTCTAAGTCTAGAATTTAGAGTTATGAAGAGTCCTTGAAAGTGGACTTTTACAAACTAAAGATTGAAATTTTGAAAGATCACCGCATGTTAATATTATATTTCTAGAAACACAATTGGGGCCGCTGGAAATTAAATTGACAATCCTGAAGTGCTTTTCGTCTGATATTTACATCATTAATTAGAATACTGGATCAACATTGGTAGGCTCGTTGTAATATTTATTTTCATATCGTGAAGGGAAATTTTGTGATGATAGTCGCTTCATTAGTTTATATCCATAGAACAATTTATTGAATTGTTGCCAAATCAAATTGCAGCTCCTGTAATTGGAAATTATTGAATCACTTCCAAATTAAATTGCAGCTCATGTAATAAGAAAATTATTGATTTGTTGCCAAATCAAATATCAGTCCCCGTGTTTAAAACTATTGATCATTGCACAATCATTATGTCGCTTCTAATTAGGAATTTTTCATGGACACTACAAATTAGAGTTTTAGTTTCGGATTTGAAGTTCGGGTTGTTGTCAAGTTTGAATTTATAAAATTTTAACCTTGTAGCGATGTGATAATATTATTTATAATCCCAATTTGATATTCAAAATTATCTTGTATAAATCATTTGTAATATTGAGATTAGAAATCGTTTGTTCTTGTTGATCTACCTGTATTGTTGCCTTTAAAATTTCTTCATCCTAAAACTAAGTTGAAAACCATGATTTAAAATCTTGTGAAGTCTTTTTAGATTTTGTTAAATCTTAAGCTAAAATTTACTAAGTCTCTTAAATATTTTTGTCATTCTGTAAACATAACACTTCAATTGAGTAGCTGCCAAATTAATTAGCAGACCCTGTTAGGATTTCGTTTTATCTCTAATAATTAATGAATTTTTGGAAAGTGAATTTCATTTAAATCATTGAAATTGATTTTATGTTTGGAAATCAGACTTCATTGGTCACTAAGAAATGTAACTGTGATTCAGAATTTAATCTTTGCATGTATTTAAAATGTTATTGAATCCTAAAAAATATGGAATCTCTTGATCTCTGTATTCTATTTGCAAACAAAGTTAGATATTTATTGATCATTGTAGAAGTTATTGTAGATATCGAATATGGATTTATTGATGTTACAATAATTACAGTTTGTAAATGGGAAATAAATCATGGCAATGTGGTGGCATAAATTACAATTATGTTGGATTTCATTGTTCACTTTGTTAATTAGTTAAACATAGGTGTGAACTAGAACTTGGTATAGTCGGCGTCGTAGTTTTACCCAACTGGAACTTTAACTCAGAGTTAATAATGCGATGTTGATAAAAATCATTCATAGAATGCTAGAAGCAATAATTAAACTATGAAGTATTTTAAAATTATGTATTCCTAAATTCTTGTTCACTGTCATTTTAATGATGACCATGATTTAGATAACTATTGTCACTGCCAAATTATTTTACTCTTTGAATTTTTTTAGCATTGCCACTTTTAATTCCGTATTTCATTATTTTGTTTCACTACGTTAATTGATAACCTGAGATCAAAAAAAAAATAGTATTTCATATCTTCCCATTTTGCTAGAGTGAAGTGGTACCTTAAACAAATTTTGATTATAGTATAAGCTACACTAAGTACTAGTTAACTTATGACATGGTTGGGTTAAACAACCTTAAGTTAGTTGAACATTTAGAGAGAATATTTAAGGGATATTATAATTCTCCTTGAGAGTTTTAAAATTATAAACATAAAGATGATTTAGAGTGAGACTTAAATGGGGAGTAAGTTGTATTGAAAACCTGGGATTTTTGGAGCCTGTGATTTTGACGACTTCAATATGTTATATGATAATGATGCATTTGAGATATGACAACTTACATCAGAGATGAAATAAGAGTTTAGATGCACAAATCCATGATAAATATTAAGCAATCATGTTAAGTATGCATAATATGAATGTTTTATATTTTCATAATTTCGACTCATCTTTTACCAATTAAGAACTTTTGTAGACATCGTGATTAGAGGTTGGATTAAATGAAAGTAGTGAGTCTATCTTGAAATGAATTGATGATTTTTTGTTAGGATTAGTATGTGTATTATATGAAAATTTTAGTATTTTCTGACTAGAGAAATTAATGTGTGGATTCTCACATGCATTTTAAGTGGAATTTCTTGTTATTCTTCACGATAGAAGTTATAAGATGTTCTTTCCCAATTAACATGAATAATATTAAATGATTGTTTAATCATAGTTGATTATACTCTGTGTTTAAAGAAGTTATGAAGGGTATTGTTGTTGATTTAGTCATGAAATTCGGAGTACGATTGTGGTTAAGGGAACTAGATATATCCTTGTTCTTCAGAATTGTCGCTAGTACTGAGACCTTAAATGGTAAAAATCAATCGAATGAATCCTGGACTTGAGAGTTGATTATGTGTCTTCGAGGTCCTAACTTTGAAGGATAGGCTGGGTGGGTAGCTTTCTTATGCTATCTTTATGTGATATGGTTGATTGAATAATAGTGATTTTGTATTTAGATTCTTGATTATGTGGTGATGTGATGAGATCGAGCGTGTAGTTATTAATGTATGTTGTCACGCATATCACTTGTCCTAACAGATGTTATGAAATCAAAATACATGAGTACAGTAAAGGTAAATATATATGTACATATATTTACCTTTACTGTACTTATGTATTTTGATTTCATAACGGAGGGGGTGTTACACATTTCTCTTCAAATTTCTTTATTGTCGTTGTGGAGCTTCCTCTCTCTTCAACGTTCTTTTTGATATTGATAACTTCAATCCTTAATGTGCCAAATTCTTATTCAATATTCTCACAATATTATTATTTCTTCATCATTTTGATCTTCATTAATTATTCTATTCTCTTTGCTTCTTCAAGTTGGGTCTTCAAGGATATTATTTATGCATGGAGTCTTCTTTCTTGTTGACTAAATTCTACTTCAATCGTGTTCAAGTTCTCAGATCTTTCCTTCATATGGCTTGTCAAAATCTTTTCTCTCTTCTCTACTTCCTTTATTTGTGATATTATTTGCTCTTCCAAATATCATTTTTCTTCCAACTTATTTTTGAATGTTTATTCAATCCTTTTGGATTCTTCTACTTGGACCTTTAGGTTCATAATCATATGCTGGACTTCCTCAGAGCTAGTGTTTTGAGAATCCTCGTTTATCTTGATAAATTCTTCCTTGAGTGACTTTTTTTTCTTCCTTTCTCTTTTTACCTCACTTAAGGAGTTGATTATTTTTGCTTAAACATATACTTCACCTTATTCTTCTTCTTCTAAATTGGTCTAACATGATGAGATTATTTCTTCTTATTCTATTTCATTATCTTCTTTATCTTGAGAAACATGTATTGGCTATGTGATAAGAGATTCCTTAAATTAGAGATTATGTAGCTTATCCCAAAGCTCTTTAGTTGATGAACATTGTCCCACTTTGACTTTTAATGAATCATGTAATGCATCCAGGAAGGCATCCATTGCTATTTTTTTGTTCCTTTCTAATTCCTTCTTGGCCACAATATTCAAAGGTTTCTTTGAAGAAGTGTATCATGTAACAATTGTTAGGATCCAATACTAAACCCTTTCCATGGGTCATTAGTTAGTGGGATATGTTTTCTGTGTAATAAAGTCCGACATTAATTAATAATGCCTAATAAATAAAGGAGAGTAATTCAATGTAAGAATACCTAATAGAACCTTCCACTTCTAGAAAGATATTCCTCTATAAGTTTCCTTAGAAGGCATAATTAGTATAAATAAGAGTAGGAGGAATTGGATATTTTTGTCTTGGAGATTATTGTAATAGATATCTTCTTTGTTGGAGGTTTCCCCCTCGAAGAGGAAAGTGAATATTTCTATCACTAATAAAGGTGATCTTTCTAGTGTTATTCTAGTATTATTCTGATATTGTTCTAGATATATCATTGTTGTTCTTCCATTGCTTGATAAATATTTATGTTATGCATACTATATTATATCTGGAATATTGCAAGTGGTATCATAACTCTTTCTTAGGAAACACTTGTGGGGTAATTTTTTTTTTCAGGATAGAGATGTATTTCAGTGTCTCTAGGCTACAAAGATTTTTCATTACACACATAAACTTGCAGTCAGGGAGTAATACAAGTAGGAAATGCAAGTCGTTCTTAAGCACACATATGTTGGCCACCCTTTTAACCCATGTTGGTACCCTTTCGAGTTGTAGCGCATCAGAAAACACTTGTATAAGGATCACCCTAGGCATACTGAAGCCCTATGTATATAAATCGGTCATTTCCCTGACTAATATAGTGTCCCCGAGAAAATCACTCGGGATGAGACTGTCTAGTACCCAGGTAGTCGAGTAGTATGGTTAAGGGTATGGTCTAGCCTCCTTAGTTGGTTCCCTAAGATATTGGGCCGAGTACCACTATTTGAACCCACACATATATTAGAGAGCTATAACAAAGGGAAAACCCTTGACTATAGACACCCTACAAACCCTAACCCTTGGGACGAAATTAATGATATCGATCAACTTGGTGCAAAAATGTTTCCATTTGACTCTACAAGATATCCTTTATCTGCCATGAAAATAAATTCACAAACATACAAGAATACACAGACTATTAAGGATGAATCAACACCTCTAAACAAGCGGTTGAAAAGTATGATTCAGTTTTGAACCTTTCTACCTTCAATAATACCTTATTGTCAACAAGAGGATTAAGCTTTCAAGTAAACTCATAAATTAATGAAAACTGAAACTATCTCCTTTAACTAAAGAGAAAACCTTAGTCTTGTCTTTCTCCTTCTATTCTCCCTTTGTGTCTTCTACTCATTGAACCTTGATTCTTTCTCAATAAGTTAAGGTAGTTCAACTACTTTCTTTAGTTAAGTAAAATTAACTTAAGAAATTATTTTAGGGAGAACTAACTAATAATAATATATAAATAAGGGTCTAGTTAATAATTACTATATAGGTCAGACCCCTTGTGACTCCCCTTATTCTTTTTCCAATAATCAATTATAAAATACAAAATTTTATCATTTGGATCATATAACACCCTTGTAGCTCCCCTTGATACTATTCAAATTGAATATTTAAATATGAACAAAATTTAAGGACATATCCCAAAAAACAATATATCCATTTTATCCACAAAAATATTCAAAATAAAGCTTGGTGTCCCCAAAAGTTGAAAATTATCAAATCTTGTCACCATAGCTGAAAATTATAAAAGAAAAACTTTAAAATCCATATTTGTTACTTTGCAAGGAATATTTCATCTTTTCACTGCTATCTCCAACTGACTTTCCTTTAGTGGCCCTTGGTTGGTTAGACCCTTGGGGCTATAATTCGTTGATCACATGAGAGAAGTCATCTTTTAGGTGGAGGTGTGAAGAAACAAACTTAGAGGATTATGTGGAAGGACTGGAGGGGGAAGTCGTTGCTTTTCCTTTGTCTTGCACATGTTGTGGGATATCAGTTTTTAATCTTTTTCTAGCATGTGAGGATTATACTGGCGAAATAGCAGGAGCAATTTTAACATTGGGATTAATTGGTGGTGGTAAATGAAATGACAAAGTGGCCCAACCATGGTAGTGACAGACAATTTGGTGGACAATTTCTTTCCAACTGTCATTAGAGGGGACTTCGAGGTGCAATGATACATGTGGAGGAACGAGAATGCCAGGAAAATTGTGAGGAGGCTGAAATGGGGGTCTGTTAGGTCGGGGATTAAAGATACCATGTTCGACCAAATTAAAAAACCCAGGTTAAAACAACTAGTTCAACTCTTGTAAATCATCATCGAAATGAATATAAAACCAAGGCCTTCTATGGCCTCTCTTCCAGTTACCTGTGCCTCTGTTATTTTGGCCATTACTACCCCTACTGAAAAAACTCATCCTGTAGCAATAATTTTTTTTTTATACTAGGGGAATCGGCAACTTGCGGTTCTCATACTCGCGTGACACGGGATCGATCCCCGTCGGCTACCACTATAACCCCAGGTGCAACCACCCAGCTAGCAAGAATGGCGCACGAGTAAATCCGGGTGAGAATCAAACATTAGACTTCATTTTACAAATTTCCTTCCATTTACATGGCACTTGTCAATCCATCTACACCCGTACGGGCCATCCTGTAGAAATAATTGATCAGTCATGAAATTCTTAATAACCCATACATGAAACTCTATTTACATAAATCAAAATTTTGGCTCTAGAATTTACTTCGAGACACATCCAATCCATCCATAACATGTCATTTATTAATTGCCAGCTGAGCAAGGAATTTATAGGGTTAACGAGAAATATGGAGGGCTTGTATTTAGCGAAAAATGATATCATCGAGGGGAAGGAATATATGAATATTGTTCAAATAATTAATAAAACAATAAACTGTGTATCTAAACATATCCAGAACATCAATCCTCAAACCTTTCCATCTCAACATCCTTTCATTTCCACACAAAATCCTCTTCAAAATAAATATCACAGAACAAGGAATGAATAAGTGAAACTGGGATCATGAAGGAGGTGTATTTAACAAAAATTGGTAGAGTGGGGGGGAATTGTTACAAATATTGTTCAAAGGATGTATCAAACATACCATCTCTGATGTAAATTCACAATGAAAATATCTTACTGTTCAACAATTTAAAGTTTAAACCATACTCTTTTTCCAAAACAACAACCTAGAACTGGTGTTTGCTTCACAAAATTGCTCACTTGCCTTAGAAATTGTATTACACAGTTACCAATTTAATATTCCTGGGATTTTGAAAAATAATTGTAATAACAATACTTCATGTATATAATAGAGTTTAAAATGAACAACATCATAATCATCATAGGAAACACAACAACAGTCTTGGAGTGGACATGCTACAACCATAATATCAACATCAACAAAGTTTTTAAAACCCACAGGGTCCTGCGAAGTTCCCCAAAACAAATCCTTGTATATAACCATAATTCAATCGAATAAAAATTTACCAAACTTACTCAACCTATTTTATTTTGGTTCATATACTTTATTCAAGTATCACACATGTGCTTTTCATAACTATAATAGAACATGCCAAGTTTATATTTTAAAATTAATTCCCAACATTTCTATTGACCTCATGAGCTTCATATGGACATAATGTAACGTCAAGTGAATAAGTAAATCCGACACTTCCTTCATATTTTCATAGAAAGTGACCATCAAAAACCCATGCCCAAACAAAAGAGATCAAACAATGATTTCATCGAATTCTAGGTAAGCAACACCTTCATAATAGTGCATAGGTTTTAATATGCAACAGTGACAGTAAGTGGCAGAAGAAAGCAGACTAACAACCTGAGGTTTTGGCTAGAACAAAGAACATAAGGTTTACTCCCACCAGAGTGTTCCACATTAATACTCATGGAGCCGGGGTTAAGGCATAGGCTTATTAGCCACGAAGACCAACTGTCTTAACATACAAGTGGAGTGTTCATAAAAACCCATAGGTAAGAGGCAGAGATAACCTCTTTTCTAACAAGGAAGAAAACCCAAAACAAGGAACCAGAGGCAAGGCAAGCTGGAGAGTTTCCCAACCACAATACTTTTCATAAAAAAAAATCAAACAACTACACAGAGTAAAACCCACCCACAAATGTTTTAATGCCAATGTTCTCAAAACATCCAACACATGAAACCAAAATTTGCAAACAAACAATACAAAGTCTGAATTCATTATAACATCTTTGGAAATATATAGGTTGTGAGAAAACAAGATCCAACTATTGGCCCTTGGTTATGGAAGGAAGCAAAGATCGAGGAAGAAAAGGTCAAATGTGAACTGCGCGGGAGACACAGTGACTGTCACTGGGTCGAAGTAAGAAAAAGAGAAAAAAAGATGGAGCGAAGTACAGAAAAGCAAGTTGTTGAATGAGGAGATTAGGGATGAAAGATCAACAAGAGAAAATAATCGTAGACAACTCAACAAGTAGAGAAAGCCACCACTAGATGCTTTGGAGCACCACACGAGAAGGGAGGAAGGACAGGGTGGTGAAGCTTTGAAAAGGCGGGTCAAGTTGACCTAGGGTTTTATACACCTAGGTTTCGACCTAAGGCTGTCAGTGAGGGACTATAATGTATAAATAGAGGTCGAGAGGACCTAGGTCAGGATGGTACTAGTGTTCGATATTGATATTGATTATTGTTGGTTAAGAAATTATTGTACTATGAGAGAGAGGAGTGCTGAGAGTGAGAGACTTCTCATATTGTAAGATCTTCAGTTAGGTGTGAAGATCAAGTCCTGCACCTGGGTGTGCAGGAAGGTGGGAGACAAAGAGAAGAAGAGAGAAGATATGTTGACTAACATCATAGATCAGAACTGTAACCTTTATCTTAATATATCATAAGCACAATTCTATGGAGGTATCCCTAGAGGGAGAGTGAACCGCATATATTTTGTGTCGTATGTGTGATTGATGCCTAGATCTCTGTCATTGTTCTACTATTATTTGAATTATTGTGTTAGATCAGATGTATAGTTGCGCAGAGTATATCTAGCTGATAAGAGATATCTAAATGCTCCATTATTGTTGTATTAGTTCCGCTTGATATTCCCATGGTTGTAGACATCTTTGTCCCGCAAACCCCCTCTTAGTTTCTTCGCAAGTGTTGCTGAAAGGGCCAGTAGCTAGGGCTTGTGATGCAGGAGCATCGAAGACACATCAAGTGAGCCAGCGCATCGAACGGAAGACAGCTGGATAAACTAGCGCACATTTTGGAAATACTTTGGGAATGTTGTGTAATCTTAAATGAATCATTTAAGAGATGGCGCACTTGTATTGTAAAAGGGACCTTGAGCAGATAAGCTCTCGTCCTTAGGTAGATGAGGCATTTATTTTAGTTAATGCTGGTAGATAGGATCTTTAATTCCATATTTGATAGTTTAGAGTTCGAGAGGGAAAACGAATATAGACACCCTCCTTTGTACATTGTAACATTATTGAAGCAGGAGAGAAACAAGAGCAAGCAGAGAATTGTGTAGAGAACATCCATGTACATATATTGAATTAATAGAAGAAAGCTTTGATTTAATTTCATGGTTATGTGTCTATTCTCTTTGTGTTGATATTATGCTTATGAATATTTGCTTCTTGTCATACATTTGCTTTTATATGCTGTGTATGGGATTTCATGGTTGAATTGAAGTCTAAAGGGGAAAAGGAATTAGTTTCAATTGTTTCTCTATCTTGAACTAGAGAATTCCTGCAAGGAGTGCAGTTAAACTGTCCGCAAGGAGTGCATTGACTGAAGGGTTCGAATAGAGATAACTTTTGTTCTAAGTTCCCAGAAGTGCAGATTTGGCACCGAAGCCGTGAAAGGCATGTGCAGGCTAGACGAAGTCTCAGAGTTGTGATTCTGAGGAAAAGGATTGAAGGATTTCTGCTGCAAGAGTGCGCAGGATCGAAGGCTTCATCACTTAGTCGTGATTGAATATTTTTCGCAAGGAGTGCGTGCAAAAGTTTTCCTGAGGGATTTGAAGTCGTGGAAGCTCAGGAGGGATAGATCTTTGAAGTTCGTCGAAGGACAAGTGAGGAAGTTGTGTCTTTAAAGTTGCAGGAAGTCGCAAGATTGTGTGCAGGGTGACGAGTTCTACGGAAGAGCGTCTCGTCATTGCGCAAAGTTCAGTTGGAAGAAACAGACAATCGAATTTCCTCAAGGGGACTTCGTGAAAATCTAGGGTTCGTGGAATCTCTCGAAGTGAGAGAAAGCTATGGCGCAAGAGTGAAGAGGTTTGAAGCTCAGGAGGGCAGGAGCGTCGATTGGGATCACGAGGGGCGTGGTTCTACTCGTGGATCGGCATATCGGGAGTTCGCGAGGTGGGACTCCAAATATACACAACGGAAGTCGCGATATAGTGAGGTGCAATATTTCGATAGCTACGAAAGTGGTGGGGCCACAGAAGACAGTGGAGGACAGGTGGCGTAAACCATCGGAGGTTTGGCGTATCAGGCCTCAGAAGTTGACGTAGGAGTCATTTGATCTTGCGAATGGCAAAGTCGCGAGGGAGCGAGATCGTGAGTCTCAGTCTTTCGGCGTCTCGTGCGTCGAGAGTTGGAGAACTGAGTGCTGGGAGTCGCGAGCGGTGAAGTCACAATAGTGCGAGGTTGCGATAATGCAGAAGTTTCAAGAGAAGTAAGGGGTGTGGACGGGTCAAGTCACACGTGCTCATCGGAGTTTCGTTGCCTCAGGTATCGGAATTTGTAGAACCAAAATATTGGTGTCACGAATAGTGAGTTCTGATCCTCCGAGAAGCTAAGGAAGGGAGGATCACACGAAGAAGAACCTGTGGGTGCAGATTTCCCGATAGGGAAATAGAAGAACCGTTGAGTTCTTCGGGCCGAGGAGCGAGGAAGGTCCTGTGAGTGCGATCTTGCTCAGGGAGTGCGGTTGGTGTCAAGAGTGGTATCAGAGTAGGAATACTCTTTGTTTTCTATAGCAGAGAGAGTGAGAATTTCACCATGCCACCCAGAAGGGAAAGACAATCACCCGACCCAGAGGACAGGGAGGTGAGAAGAAGAGGTAGGTCGACAGGGAATCCAGAGATGGAAAGACAGATACAAGATCTCAGAGCGAGACTCGAAGAGATGGAAACAGCTCAAAGACGCACAACTGGTGCAGGGGATCTTAGTGATTCCGACAATGAGGTTGAAGCTGAACCACAAGGAGAAGTTGCAGCTGAAGATGTAACCAACGAGCGATTAATAAAAGCTATCACCCGGATGAGTTCAAAGACCAAAATGGACATTCCAACTTATGAAGGAAGTCTGGATGCAGAAGCGTTGTTAGATTGGATTAGGGCTCTTGATACCTACTTCGATTATGAGGATATCGAAGAGGATAAGAAGGTTAGGCATGCGATCACGAAGTTGAAGGGACATGCAGCATTATGGTGGGACGAGCTATAGGTAGATAGACATTCCAAAGGCAAGCAGAAGATTAAAAGTTGGGATCGGATGATTGCTAAGATGAAAGCGAACTTCATCCCAAGAGACTACCAGATAAATCTGTTCAGGTGAATGGAGAACCTAAGATAGAAACTGATGATAGTGAAAGAATACACTGAGGAATTCTATCGACTGAACATCAGAGCAGGTCATCGAAAGAGCGATGATGAGAAGGTAGTCAGATACTTGAATGGTCTGAGGTATGACATTCAGGATGAATTAAGCATGAAAACCATTAGAACGGTTGAGGATGCTTACCAGATGGCTCTGAAAGATGAGGAGAAGCTGAGCCGTAAGTAAGGACAGTGAGGGCAAGGTAGAAGTCAGCCGAGAGGCAAGGCAGTTTCCCAGGAGAAATATCATAAGCCCAAGGAGGAATGGAAGAAACCTTAGGGTAAGGTTGAGAGAGGTGGAACCTCACAGCGAGGAAAGCCACAGGTTGAACAGAGAGGGCAGCATAATGAGCAGAGAGGAGATTATGCTGACACAAATACATTTCCTCGTACCAAAGGTAGAGGAAGAGGCTGAGGTGGAGTAGTCACATGCTTCACATGTGGAAAGGATGGGCACAAGTCATTCAAGTGTCCGAAGAAAAAGAAGGATAGTGGAGAAGCTCACATCACTGAAGCGCAGAGGCGTGATGTTGAGAACGAAGACACCGAAGAAGGAAGATCACTGGCGGTGCATAAAGTCCTTTTGACACCTGAGAAGGAGGTGGATAGTTCAGCTCAGAGGACTAGACTGTTTAGGACAACTTGCAAAACCAAGGACTGGGTATGCAAGGTCATTGTGGATAGCGGTAGCACCGACAATCTCGTTTCAACCGAGATGGTGGAAAAATTATAGCTGGATACAACTGATCACCCGAGTCCATACAAGGTCTCATCGCTACAGAAGGGACATCAGGTGAGTGTAACTAAACAATGTTTAGTTGAATTTAAAATTGGGGGATATAATGATAAGGTCTTGTGTGATTTCATTCCCATGGATGTATGTCATTTGTTGCTAGGTAGACCATGGCAATATGACCGAAATGTGGTTCATGACGGGAGGATGAACACATATACTTTAGAGAAGGATGGGAGGACACACAGACTATTTCCGATAAAGGATAAAGAAGTGAAACCGGAAGTAAGCAACACGATACTTCTCATGAGTGGGAAGGAGCTTCTTACAGAGATGGAGAAGAAAGAAGATCCACAATTCTTTGTGGTCAGGAAACCGAGGATTGTCCTGACTATCACAAGAGTGGACAACTTTCCAGAAGAGATTTAGGAACTGCTGGGAGAGTTCACTGACATCATCGTGGATGAATTACCTCGTTCGTTGCCATCGATGAGGAGTGTGAGTCATCACATCGACCTTATACCAAGAGCTAGTTTGCCGAATAAGGCTGCATACAGATTGATTCCACAGGAAAATGAGGAAGTCAAAAGGCAGGTCCAGGAGCTATTGGACAAAGGATTGGTCAGGGAAAGCCTGAGTTCATGTGTTGTTCCAAAAGTGCTTAGTCCGAAGAAGGATGGAGGTTGGAGAATGTGTACCGACTCCAGAGCGATCAACAAAATTACCATCAGGTATATATTTCCACTACCGGGAATGGATGATCTGATGGATTGCCTGAGTGGGGCAAATTATTTTTCAAAAATGGATCTGAATAGCGGATATCACAAGATTCGCATGAGGGAAGGTGATGAATGGAAGACAACATTCAAGACAAATGAAGGTTTGTACGAATGGTTGGTCATGCCGTTTGGTTTGACAAACGTGTTGAGCACATTCATGAGGCTGATGAATGAAGTCCTGAGGGAATTCATCGGGAAGTTTGTAGTCATATATCTGGATGATATATTGATCTACAGTAAGACGAAGGCTGAACATTTGAAACATTTGGCCATTGTGATGAGGAAGCTACAGTAGGAGAAGTTGTTGATCAACATGAAGAAGTCCTCATTTATGAAGATAGAGCTCATTTACTTGGGTTTTGTCATATCGGCGAATGAATTGAAGATGGATCCAGAAAAAGTGGAAGTAATCAAGAATTGGCCATCACCGAGAAATGTTTTCAAGGTGAGGAGTTTCCATGGATTAGCTAGTTTCTACCGGAAATTCATTAGGAATTTTAGTGGAATTAGCGCAGCAATGATGGACACGATGAAGAAACGACATAAGTCTTTTCATTGGACAACAGAGGCTGAGAAGAGCTTCAATGTGTTGAAGCGGAAGATAACATAATGACCAATGTTGGTGTTGCCGGACTTCAAGAAAACATTTCAAGTGAAGTGTGATGCAAGCGGATATGCTATAGGAGCGGTCTTGAGTCAGGAGGATAGGCTAGTTGCATATTTCAGCGAGAAGTTGGATGAAGAAAAGCTGAAATAGTCCATGTATGATAAAGAGTTTTATGCCATCATACAGGCACTGAAGAAGTGGAGGCATTACTTAATCTCGAAAGAATTTGTATTGTACAGCGATAATCATGCATTGCAGTTTGTGAGTCAACAGGATAAGTTGAACCAGAAGCATGCAAAATGGGTAGAGTATATGCAAAATTTCACGTTTGTGATCAAACACATTTCAGGGACTGCTAACAAAGTGGCTGGTGCTTTGAGCAGGAAGTGTTTGTTGCTGCAGGAGTTCAGAGTCAGAACATTGGGTTTTGAGAATCTGAAGGACATGTATGCAGGAGATGCAGACTTCGGAGAAGCATATGAAGCAGCTGAGAATCCCGTTCTTAGGGATCGGAGCCCATGGATAGACTACATGATCCAGGAGGGATTGTTGTTCAGAGGCAATCAACTGTGTATTCCAAATTGCTCCATGAGGGAGAATTTGCTAAAAGAAAAACATAGCGGAGGATTGGCAGGGCACTTTGGTCACAAAAAAACATTCGCAAAGCTGAGCGAATCATATTTTTGGCCAGGCATACGAACAGAGGTCAAAAGGTTTGTTGACAGATGCAGAATTTGTCAGCATTCGAAGGGAAGAAAGTAGAACGCGAGTTTTTATCAGCCATTGCCCATACCGGGAAGACCATGGGAGGTGATCAACATGGATTTTGTGTTAGGATTGCCAAGGATGCAGAGAGGGGTTGATTCCATCTTTGTGGTGGTGGACAAATTTTCGAAGATGGCACATTTTATTCCATGCCAGAAGACCAACGATGCGACCCACATCGCAAATTTGTTTTTCAAAGAGGTTGTTAGACTTCATGGATTACCGAGAAGCATAGTCTCGGACAGGGATACAAAATTCATAGGTCATTTTTGGAGGACGCTATGGAAGAAGCTAGGGACTAACTTGGTGTTTAGTTCAGCTTACCATCCGCAGACAGACGGACAAATAGAGGTGGTCAACAGAAGTCTGGGAGACTTGTTGAGGAGCTTGGTAACGGAGCACCACAACAGTTGGGACAACATATTGCCACAGGCAGAGTTTGCATACAACGATTCAGTGAATCAGAGTACAGAAAAAAGTGCATTTAATATTGTGTATGGGACACAACCGAGGGGAGTTTATGAACTCAGGGAGTTAGAACAGGGTGCGACTAGCAGTGCTAGTGCAAAGGAATTCGCTGAAGTGATGAAGGAACTTCACAACAAGGTGAAGCAGCCACTGATAGACTCAAATCAGGAGTACAAGCGCAGAGCAGATCAGCATCGAAGACAACTTTAGTTCGAAGTTGGGGATCTTGTTCTATCACATTTGAGAAAGGAAAGGTTCCCAAGGGGAACATATAATAAGCTAAAAATGAAGAAAATCGGACCCTGCAAGGTCCTAAAGAAATTCAGAGAGAACGCTTATGAAATTGAGTTGCCAGATGGCATCGGGATATCTCCGATATTTAATGTTTTGGATTTATAACCATACAGGACTGGAGAAGTAGAGGCTGGAACTGAGGAACCAGTGATCCAGTGGATGAAACAATTACCAGTAGCAGAGAAGCCACAGATGCAATGCATATTGGACAAGCGAGTGGGTAAGAAGACCAGACGAAAACAGTATTTCGAGTATCTGGTCAAATGGAAAAACCACCCAGTGGAAGATGCTAGCTGGGAGACTGAAGAAGAGATTCAAAAGCATGGACAGACCATGCAGGAGCTCATGGACAGGAGCTCATGAAATTTTTCAAGCCGAGGAGTATGATGCAGGAGCATCGACGACACATCAAGCGAGCCAGGACATCGAACGGAAGATAGCTAGATAAACCAGCGCACATTTTGGAAATACTTTGGGAATGTTGCGTAATCTTAAATGAATCATTTAAGAGATGGCGCATTTGTATTGTAAAAGGGACCTTGAGAGGATAATCTCTCGTCCTTAGGTAGATGAGGCATTTATTTATTTTAGAGTTTGAGAGGGAAAATGGATAAAGACACCCTCCTTTGTACATTGTAACATTATTGAAGCAGGAGAGCAAGAAGAGCAAGCAGAGAATTGTGTAGAGAACATCCATGTACAGATATTGAATTAATAGAAGAAAGCTTTGATTCAATTTCATGGTTATGTGTCTATTCTCTGTGTGTTGATATTATGTTTATGAATATTTGCTTCCTGTCATACATTTGCTTTTATATGTTGTGTATGGGATTTCATGGTTGAATTGAAGTCTAAAGGGGACAAGGAATTAGTTTCAATTGTTTCTCTATCTTGAACCAGAGAATTCCTGCAAGGAGTGCAGTTGAACTGTCCACAAGGAGTGCGTTGACTGAAGGGTTCGAATAGAGATAACTTTTGTTCTAAGTTCCCAGAAGTGCAGATTTGGCACTGGATCCATGCAAGGTGTGCGCAAGCTAGACGAAGTCTTAGAGTTGTGATTCTGAGGAAAAGGATTGAAGGATTTCTGCTGCAGGAGTGCGCAGGATCGAAGGCTTCATCACTTAGTCGTGATTGAAGATTTGCCGCAAGGAGTGCGTGCAAGAGTTTTCCTGAGGGATTTGAAGTCGTGGAAGCTCAAGAGGGATAGATCTTTGAAGTTCATCGAAGGACAAGTGAGGAAGTTGTGCCTTTAAGGTTGCAGGAAGTCGCAAGATTGTGTGCAGGGTGACGAGTTCTATGGAAGAGCGTCTCATCATTGCGCAAAGTTCAGTTGGAAGAAACAGATGATCAAATTTCCTCAAGGGGACTTCGTGAAAATCCAGGGTTCGTGGAATCTCTCAGAGTGAGAGAAAGCTACAGCACAAGAGTGAAGAGGTTCGAAGCTCAGGAGGGCAAGAGCGTCGATTAGGATCATGAGGGGCATGGTTATACTCGTGGATCGACATATCGGGAGTTCACGAGGTGGGACTCCAAATCTACGCAACGGAAGTCATGATATAGCGAGGTGTGATATTTTGATAGCTACGAAAGTGGTGGGGCCACAAAAGACAGTGGAGGACAGGTGGCGTAAACCATCGGAGTTTTGGAGTCTCGGGCCTCAGAAGTTGACGTAGGAGTCATTTGATCTCGCGAGTGGCGAAGTCGCGAGGGAGCGAGATCGCGATTCTCGGTCTTTCAGCGTCTTGTGCATCGGGAGTTGGAGAACCGAGTGCTGGGAGTCGCGATAGTGCGAGGTCGCGATAACGTGGAAGTTTCCAGAGAATTAAGGGGTGTGGACAGGTCAAGTCACACGTGCTCATCGGAGTTTCGTTGCCTTAGGTATCGGAAGTTATAGAACCAAAAGATTGGTGTCGCGAATAGCGAGTTCCGATCCTCTGAGAAGCTAAGGAAGGGAGGATCACATGAAGAAGAACCTGTGGGTCTAGATTTCTTGATAGGGAAATAGAAGAACCGTTGAGTTCTTCGGGCCGAGGAGCGAGGAAGGTCCTGTGAGTGCGATCGTGCTCAGGGAGTGCGTTTGGCGTCAGCTTGTTGGTGCGCTCTTGGAGTGAACCCTGGGTCTGCCCCTGTGCCAACAAATGGTTCCATTGCTAGGACAAGAATCTTTTTAAGGTAATTTCAACGTGGTTCCCATCAAAGACCAATATTCAAAAGTGGATAGAGGATTAAGAGAGGGACTTCGTTGAAGCCCAGAACAAGAACCCTAAAATGAGTACTAGAGATTGGCTACAAAGATACATTTTCATTGACATTCACGAGAACTTGTTTGGGGGAATCCACCAGGAGTTGTTTGAATGGTTTTCTAGGTTAGCAAATACCTAGTTTGATATTAGATCTAGACCTCCTGTTGTTTGGACACTAGCACTGATCCAGAAGGTCAAGACAGTTGACAATGTTGTATCCAGAGCAGTAGATCATTGGTTTGATAGTACCATTGGATGGTATATCACCGAGTTTGTTGTTGATAGAACATAATCATATAGCCAAGCCAAGAGATACTTTTTCAAAGGACCTAGAGGAAAATGTTTGCACTTTCTGAAGATGAGAATCAAGATGCTCTTGCATGAAAACCACATCTTGAAGATACAGTAGATTGGTCGGACCTTGAAAGGGTAATGTTCAAGATCTCGGACATCGACGGTGATAGAGAAGTAGGAAATATGCGCAGTGGTAAATTATTATGAGGGTTTCACCTTGAGAACTTGTTTAACAAAAACTATGGAGAAGAGGGTTTCTACAATGGAGAAGAGATAGATCTCACCGACAAAGAACATTAAGAGTCTACCAGAATAGAAGAAGGGGAAGTTGAAGAACTTTTTCAAAGCGAGATAGAAACCTCAGGAACTGTGTAGACTATTGAAGTAAGTAACATTAATCTTCCTATTGTCTCAATAGTACTTAGCAGTCAGAATAGTCAAAACCACCATAATCCTCAGGGCACTATTATTGGTAGCTTAGCATCTACTCAGACAAGAAGCCTAGTCAGCTCTATGGTAGATGAAATGAGGCTCCCTATCTTTAGAGCAGATGGATTTGAAGATCCAGAACATCATTTTTTTCTGTGTGAATATGTATGGAATATTAAAAGTATCACCGACGAAGCCATCAAGAGAACCTAGTTGAGAACTACTCTACAGGACCACGCACTAACCTGGTACATGAAACTTGTCCAAGGACTCGCACAGCCTAAGCCACTGAACGAGATCAAGAATGGGATGATTATAGATTTTAATAAATCTAAGTCAGAGTCACAATGTATTATAAAGCTAAACGAGATCAAACAAAAGGTAGCAGAACCTATTTGGGAGTTCAACCAGAGATTCAAGACCCTGACAGGTCGATTAACTTTTCAGATCCCCGATGAATAGAACAAAGAATGGTCCACCGTTGCACTATTACCAAACATCAGAGTCCCTCTGATGCAGCAGAAGATTGCATCACAGGCAAAATCTTTGTAAATCGCCATGAATCTTGAATCAACACCTATGGGATAATCTAGCTCAGGCATGAGCCAAATCTTGAGCCAGCTGACTAGTTTGTCTCTGCAAGTCAAGGATATGGAAAAGGAAAAGGGGAAGGAAAAAAGGGAAGATGTCTAGTGTGTGAGATGCAAATAAGAAGGTCACGATAAGGAACATTTCCCCTTATTCCATGAGTATTTGGCCTCTGGAGCACTGAGGACCTTGAAGAAAGTTAACCTACCCTGGTGTGATGTGTGCAGAAATAGGCATCACCTAGGTGAGTGATATTACATGAAGAAGTATGTTCAGACACCCACAAACTTGTACTGCACATTGTGTAAATCAGTAGGGCACAATGATTGATATTGTAGAGATTACGATCTCATGCATGAGAGGTCAAGAGACATATACAATATTCAAGGTGAAGTACATCAAGAAGGAAATACTCCACAGTAAAACTCTTTAGGCAGAGGAAACTCCAATCCTCGCGGTGGATACAGAGGATGAGGACGAGGAGGAGGTATGGGTCAAGGCCGAGGACAAATAATCTGTTATAACTGTGTGTAACTAGGACACTTAGCATGGGATTGCCAGAATCCTTGCACAACTTGTAGTTATTGTAACTCTTTTGAGCATGTCATAGAAGAATTCCTTATGCTACTGGCTAAGCTTGAGGAAAGACAAGGACCCCAAGAAAACCCACAAGTACAATTGATATATGTTGAACCCCGCGGAACCAAACCCAGAGTCGTTGTCATTAATCAAGGAGGAAATGCTATAGGAGAGGATAGAATAACCCAAAGAAAGATCACAGAAGAGTCAGGTGTCAGGAAAGCTAAGGAGAAGAGTCAGGTTTTCGATGCAAAGAAAGAAGGACGAATATTTGAGGAATAAATATAAGATTTTAAGAGGAACCAAGGATCCTCATATAGAACACAACCAGAAGTAAAAGAGTACGAAATTCCTCAGGCATTTGATCAATCGACTGAGCATAAATAAGGAAAAGAGGAAAGTACGCTCATCAATTTTTTGTACACTTTTCTTAAATTAATTTAGGATGAGAAATTTGTACAAGAGTTACAGAACCTAATTAGGCAGTATGAGCTAGGAAAGGTAGACCCCTTGATGAACAAGGAAGTACACCATATTGGTAAGAAGAGAAGAACGAACAAAGAATTACATTTGAATGCTCAAATAGGAGAGTATGATATAGAATATGTGGTCCTCAACTTAGGGTCTGAGGTCAACGTCATGATGAATCAAACTCGGGCACTGATGGGAAAACACAAGATGATAGACTCCCCTATCAAGATTCGCATGGATAATCAACAAGTTGTCAGCCCATTTGGACAATTGGAGCATGTCCCCATGGACAACAATGGATATAGAACCTTTGAAGACTTTGAGGTGATTGAAATTGTTGATGATAACTGCCCTTACCCTGCATTACTAGGAATTGATTGGGCCTTCAACAATTCTACTGTGGTAGATTTAAAGAAAAGACACATGACATTTGAAGAAGATATCCTTAGGGTCATTGCACCCTTATATCTAGATGAAGGTTTGTGGTATACAGAGCCTGTCAAAGAGGAAGACTACGCATATGAGATGGAAAACATCTATAAATTAACAACCAGACAACAGGATTATATCAACCCTACTGCAGATGGGAATCTAAGCTGGTGAAGTGACAGTGCGTGTTCATCAGATTTAGAAGAAGCGTTGGAGAACTGGCAGCACCAGATGTTTGAAGTATCCACAAGGAGATGTGCTTGACTGACCATAGAATTCCACTGGATTGGTACAACAACAAGTAACTTACCTACATTTGATGGCATGAATCCTTTAGAATCCTTCTTGATGGACTTTGAAACAATTGTACCAGCACAATAGAGGCTTTTGGCTATGGACAAGGCTCTGAAAGATGCACCAACAAGATTGTTAAGCCCTAATATTGGCTTATTACCCCTTAATTGGGGAATATTATATTAGTAATGTTATTTTATTTATGTCGGCTTTAGGCCATTAGTTGTAATTATACCTCCTAGTCTCCTATATATACCAAGGAGACAT